>CM053242.1:2283216-2308216 GCA_028583405.1 Pogonophryne albipinna
ATCACGCAGCGTGTGTTTAATGAGTGTGATGAAATAAAGCCAGAAGCATCCAACAGGTGAGGATCAGTAAGAGCTGCAACATCAGGGGAATAAAAGGCTCAGATTATGCAGGAAAAATGAGGAAAAACTCACTTTGTTTCATCGATAAAGTTACTTTAAACTCTCTTGTGTCAGTCAAGAGTTTGAATGACATTGCCGTCCCAGAGCCATGCGGCGGATAAAAGTGCAAATATTGAATTCTCACTGTTTGTTTTAAGGCTTAAACCGGATTATGGGTCAAATAAAAACGCCGTTGGTTTGCCCGCTGAAATGAAAGCGTCCTCATACAGTATCTGCAGATTTCATTTTGAATGCATCATCGAAGGGGAATAACACACTTATAACAGTTGTTAAAAACATGAATGTTGGTGTGCATCAGAGGTGGAAGGTAATACACTAAGGAGCATTTTATTCCTTAAAAATGCAAAAAACAGAGCATCTTTCTTGCATATCTATGTTTGTGGGGACCAATAAAAGCTTAAGACTTGAGTGAGGACATCTTGCATTAACCCTTCTATTGTGTCCCCCCCCCCCCTTACTTTGGTGTTCGCGGTCAAATTTGACCGGTCCGGTTTTAACTGCTATTACATTAACACAAAAAACATTAATCATCACCACATTTCATTTAACACCCTTTCAAACTGTACATATTGTATCAGAGTACTGGTATACATTAAAAACTGCAGTAAATAGACAAGAACAGACACTGAACATGTATTGCGTGTGCCAGGTGTGATCCATGTGGGGGGATGGGCACATAAGAGCGGGAAATGTATCAAGTTGTTCTGTGTGTGTGTGTGTTTTATCTGATCTGGATGGTTACTAATTCCTTTTCTTTATGGCATTCATGTTTGACCGGGAACACCATGGGTGTTACAAAGTTGACTAAATCATCCAGAATTCAATGAAAGTGCTGATCAGCAATTGTATATGTTCAAATGTCTACTGTGAAGGATGTCCATCCATCCATCTTCTTCCGCTTATCCGTGGTCGGGTCGCGGGGGTAGCAGTTCCAGCAGAGAGCCCCAAACTTCCTTTTCCCTGGCGACATCAACCAGCTCTGACTGGGGGATCCCAAGGCGCTCCCAGGCCAGCGAAGAGATATAATCCCTCCACCTGGTCCTAGGTCTACCCCTTGGTCTCTTCCCAGCTGGACGTGCCTGGAACACCTCCCTAGGGAGGCGCCCAGGTGGCATCCTAACTAGGTGCCCGAACCACCTCAACTGGCTCCTTTCGACGCGAAGGAGGAGCGGCTCAACTCCGAGTCCCTCCCTGATGACCGAACTTCTCACCTTATCCCTAAGGGAGACACCAGCCACCCTGCGGAGAAAACCCATCTCGGCCCGCTTGTATCCGCGATCTCGTTCTTTCGGTCATGACCCATCCTTCATGACCATAGGTGAGGGTAGGAACGAAAATGGCCCGGTAGACAGAGAGCTTTGCCTTCTGGCTCAGCTCCCTTTTCGTCACAACGGTGCGGTAAAGCGACTGCAGTACCGCTCCCGCTGCTCCGATTCTCCGGCCCATCTCACGCTCCATTGTTCCCTCACTCGAGAACAAGACCCCGAGATACTTGAACTCCTTCACTTGGGGTAAGGACTCATTCCCTACTTGGAGTGGACAGTCCATCGGTTTCCTGCTGAGAACCATGGCCTCAGATTTGGAGGTGCTGATCCTCATCCCAGCCGCTTCACACTCGGTTGCGAACCGATCCAGTGAGTGCTGAAGGTCGCAGACCGATGAAGCCATCAGAACCACATCATCTGCAAAAAGCAGTGGTGCAATCCTTAGTCCACCGAACTGCAGACCCCCTCCCCCATGACTACGCCTCGAAATCCGATCCATGTATATTACAAACAGGATTGGTGACAAAGCGCAGCCCTGGCGGAGGCCAACCCTCACCGGAAATGGGTCCGACTTACTGCCGAGGACCCGGACACAGCTCTCGCTTTGGGAGTACAGAGATTGGATGGCCCTGAGTAGAGACCCCCTCACCCCATACTCCCGCAGCACCTCCCACAGTAACTCCCTGGGAACCCGGTCATACGCCTTCTCCAAGTCTACAAAACACATGTAGACCGGATAAGCGTACTCCCAGGCCCCCTCCAGGATCCTTGCGAGAGTAAAAAGCTGATCCGTCGTTCCACGACCAGGACGGAATCTGCATTGTTCCTCCTCAATCTGAGGTTCGACAATCGGCCTGACCCTCCTTTCGAGTACCTTAGAGTAAACTTTCCCGGGGAGGCTGAGTAGTGTGATGCCTCTGTAATTGGCACACACCCTCTGATCCCCCTTTTTAAAAATGGGAACCACCACCCCGGTCTGCCACTCCTTCGGTACTGTTTCCGACTTCCACGCAATGTTGATGAGACGTGTCAACCATGACAGTCCCTCAACACCCAGAGCCTTCAGCATTTCTGGGCGGATCTCATCCACCCCCGGGGCTTTGCCACTGTGGAGTTGTTTAACAACCTCAGTGACCTCCCCCCGGGAGATTGGTGCCGATCCCCCGTCATACTCCAGCTCTGCCTCTAACATAGAGGGCGGAGTTGTCGGGTTCAGGAGTTCCTCAAAGTGTTCCTTCCAACGCCCCAACACTCCATCAGTTGAGGTCAACAACGTCCCATCCTTACTGTACACAGCTTGGATGGTTCCCTGCTTCCCCCTCCTGAGGTGTCGGAGAGTTTTCCAGAACAACTTTGGTGCCGCCCGAAAGTCCTTCTCCATGTCCTCTCCGAACTTCTCCCACACCCGCTGCTTTGCCTCGGCCACGGATGAGGCTGCTGCCCTTCGTGAAGGATGTCATGAAGCCTTAATGCAATCGAATGTAAAACTAAAAAGTTATGATTGATGAAAGTAGTAAATCGGTCAGATTTGACCCGAAGACAACGGGAGGGTTAAGGCCGTTTGTGTGTTTTAGGTTTTTCTTAAGTGTGCAGGGACTATATCGTGTGACTGTCTGTTTCACTCACCTTCTTGTAGTACAGCTGTGTCATTGGATTCATCGTGCAGTCTGGAAGAAAGAGAGGCAAAAGAGAGAGTTACTAAGAGCGAGGAATATCAACACTACTGCTTTTAATACGAGCGAATATCAAAATAAATAAGAGAATGCCACTATGTTCCTGAACACTGGGATTTTAGCCTTTGCAGACCCTTTACATGCACACAAATCTTTAAAACAGACTACAGGAAAAGGCCACAAAGCAGAATACGGCCTCTTTAAAGAACCCACATCTTCAGTAATGATCTCCTTTTCACTGACACGCAGATCAGTGTGTGTTTCCTCTGGATTAACTCGTGCTGCTGGAAAATTAATCCCACACTGCGGAGGAACATTTAAAGCAACAGAAATGCACCAAGAATAAACGATGAGGGGCAATTAGGGTGCAATAAGTGATAAAAAGCTGTACAATTAAACCCAAATGTGGAAACAATAGAAGCGTCTGAATGGAAGAGGGTGATGGGGATTACACGCATTCACCATACGCTGTATTTATAAAGGTATTAAGGAGACAAGAGGCTCTAATACTGAGAGATGAGGCTCATCCTGGGCTGAACGTATGCAGAGGAACTCATCTGGAACACTTTCACGGTGTGGACGTCCATCGCTGTCTCTCAGAAACACAAACTGTCAGAGAGCTCAATGAAGCAGACAGAAATAACGAGTCACTGCTGGTATTTAAAAAGGAAGAACTTTAACCTTAAAAACACTCAAAAAGGGCAAAAACACACTGCGGCGAAACACACATCCTGTAGAGCTCACAAGCGTACAAACAGGAAGAGTGACGAGTGCAAAAACACTACATTTAGACGGAAAATGTGTATTTTTTTGTTTGTAATTTTATTTCTATTGAGATGTTTACATTTTGATATAATTATTTATAGTCTTTTAATTTGTATTGTACAATGCCATGTCTCTTATCTTATTAAGAATTTATTTTAAAAAGTAATATCATTTCCCTTTATTTGTTAGGTTCATATTAATATGACTTTATATACTTGATATCTTACCTACCGCTTATGTTTAAACAGGTTATATTATATTTGTAATAACAGTTTGTTGGCGTCCAGCTGAACGTCACGCAGCAGATACATTCAATTCAATGAAAATAAATCAAAGCTCGTTACAAGGTTCGACTCGTACAAGACGCCGAGGTCAGCGTGTTTCTCTGCAGATAATAATAATAATCTCCCTTGTTACGGCTGGAACAAATCAAAGTGCACGGAGGCATGACGTTTGTTGGGATTGCTGAAACAATAAAAGATGTCGGAGGATTGCTTGATGATATTTCAAGCATACTACGTCATCGAGTGCCGCCGAAGGACTGTTCCAATTTCCGGCATACTTGGAATTCTACCGAGGCCGGCGTACTTCGTTTGGAGAAATTTCGAGGCTGCACATGTGGGTCTTAAAATCCCCACAATGCTTTGCACACGGACCAATTTCCCCAAATCTGTGGTGGAAAATGTGAGGCGGGGCCTCTCATCTGACACACACCTGCAGGGACGTGCACAGACATTTGGAGGGGCTATTGCTCTGAACTGGAAAAAGGGCCTCCCCCCGAAAAAAACATAAGACCTTTTGAAAATTGTAATTTGTTTTTAATGTAAAATAAACCAAACGATTATTACATCAACTAAATTGAACAGTAATTCACATCTCATAACAAAATAAGCTAAGGCGACTACTTGCATTCGGTGACTTGATTTTAAAAATGTTTTGCGGTCCATATCTCATTAAAATATCTAATGTTAGTAACTATTAAAGATAAAATGGGGACAATTCTGTTTTAATGTAGTTTGACCAGACCATTGTAACTGCTGTGCAGACATACTGATAAAATAGGGCCTCTAACTAATTACCTTAAATAAACTCACTATTGAAACCAGTTCAATACGCATTATTCGTATTCTTATCATTCTTTATGAGCGCAGTAACGGTAAGGTATCTAATAACTTATTTATTTAGTATTCCATAACTTAATAACAGAGATGGTCAAACTAAAGTAGAGACATGGCAGAAATCCTACAATGAAGCGGGACATTGAACTGTTCACCCGTGAGAGGGCGATCAAGAAAAGAGAGCGAGCGGCCCGTTGAGGGAGTTTACAGATGAGAAGACACAGAAAGACAGAAGCACAATAATAACAAATAGGCTATATTTAGGTGTTTTTTTTGTAAATAACCGACGGTATCAAGAGGAAGTAAAGTCCCCTGGTTTGTCCCTTATACCCTAACTGCCATGAGACAACTCAAAATCAAGTTTCCAAAATCCGACACTGAGGTGGTCTTAACGCACCGGCAGATGACAGCGCTGACAAAGTGTGTTTCCCGCAGCGAGACGCTACCATACTAATTGTGGGCTTATTATGTTGATTCGGCCACAACAGAAAAAAGACAAACAAACTCTCGCTCTCTCCAGAGGGGCAGGTCAGCCAAAAAGGCCAAACGGGTTGTTGCCCGGGCAACATTAGCCCGTACCTGTGCACGTCCCTGCCTGCACACTTGCTAGCCTGTTCCACTCTTCGTTTTCCGAATGCCAGGAAGGATTCTTGCCTCGCTTCTGAAGCAAGATGCTTGGAAGACATGTGCTACCAAGCAAGCGTACTCGAGATTGAGAAACACCCAAAGTGTTCATTTATCTGTCGGCAGATGATGAAGCTCCTCTGACAGAAACAACACAGAGCTGTGAAGCGACAGCGTCAAAGACATGCATCGATACATCGTCGTTCCGTCCGCAGAGACAACAGCTATGACTTCACATTTAAGAAGCATGGTTTCATTTGTAAGGGGAAGAACTGTCCCTAAACAAACAAATACAAACAAGTATATTAACAAAAGCATAAGGGCATGCAAATAAACAAAGTATAAAAATATGAAGTTAAGTAAAAAATGTCCAATAAAAGATATAAAAATAATGATATTTGTTATGATAAATAAAAAAGTATAAAAATAGAGATATTGTTAGAAATTGAAATCAATGTTTTATGGAATAATTTAGTTTAAACATACCGTCATCTTAAAAGCTATTTTATTCTGAAAAAAACATAAGTTCTCGCACAATCTTAATACCAAGCTTTTATTCTGAAACTCCTTCATGACGACATCCGGGATTACCGTCCAGTAGTATTATTAAAGTGGCTATTGAAGCCGTTAAAATGTATTAAATGAAAAGTTATGAAAGAGATAAGGAGGAGAAAAGGCGTGTGGAAGTAAGCAATCAATATAAAATGTCGAAATCCTCTGTTTGACGCGATGTCGGACATTGAAGACTGAGGCGGCGGCCCCCCTTTCATCACAGCACGAGAGCATAAAAGGAGGGTCCAGAAGCGCTCGCTCTCTTCTTCCTCCGCTGCAGCTACTCGAGGCAACGCCGGCTATTGCCTCTCCTCACTACCTTCTGTCTGATTCATTACCACGCCATTTTAATTAAAGTACCCATTTGAAACTTATGCCAGAGACTCCATTGGTCTCCTTTATCCTAAGCTTCTCTCCTGGACGCGAGAATAACGAATACCCTAATAATATAAATATTAAAACAAACATGAAGTTAAATAAAACATGTCCAATAAAAAAATAAAATAATGATATTATACATGTATGAGAATAAAATGTGCAAAAACAAGAAGTTAAAGTTAAAATCCAAAAGCTGCCGCGGAGTTATTTTCTAATTGACTTTGTCCTCGTTATGAGACTTTCTGAGTCGGCTGCAGAGTTTGTTGAACTCACTTCCTGTTGGTAATATTAAATAAAGCCGTCTGACCTCAGGGGAGTTGCAGATAATAACTTCATATTTGGAGTTATTAATTAAGCACTGATACAATAACTTACGTATTGTTTAAACGTGTTGCTGCCTTGACCGTACTGTTCTTGCATTTGTGGTAATGTGGTATTGTTTTGTAAGCGTACTGTTCGATGTATCATAGGTCCAATTTATAGTCACTTTATTAAACTTTTTTAGCTTGTATTGTCAACATGATACTTATACTGTCTGCTGTGAGTGCACCTTTGGGAATGCTTGGAATGTCGCTGTAGTGACAATAAAGGAATCTAATCTAATTCTTTGTCCTACTTAAATGATCGGAGGTTTAGCAGAAAGAGCAGCTTATTTCCAGTGAAGCCTTCACTTCCTGCAGTGAAAGAGATCTGCTCCTCCTCTCATTCTGAGGATGGGTCCTGCAGAGGATGCAGATGCGGTCAAGGTCTGCTTAGTGAGGAGGAATTTATGCTGACGGCCGTACAAAACTCCACCGAATGAGCCACAGCACTGCAGATACATCTCCATCGCTTCCTGCTCACCTTCATTTCCCTGAAACACTTTCTCCACCTCGTGTTTCTGCGTCTCTCGTTCAGTGTGTCTTATCTCCTCTCTCGAGACACTTCAAATGTCCTGCTCTATTTTCTGCCTCTTGTTTCCGTCCCTGGGAAATAAAAAGCTCCCATCTCCTCATAACTCTTATCGCTCCCCTCTTTCCGACTCGTTGCTTTTTCCTCGCTTGTTTTCCCTCGGCGCTCTCGCTCCGCGTGCATTTTTTAAACTGTGATGTCTGTTTACAGTCAGAGGATCGGCATATTCTCTCAACTGAGGTAACCCCTTTCTGCACAGCTGCTCTGTGGGAAAACATGGATGTGCACGCAATCAAACCATGAATCAATTATTTATCCAGAAGGAAATTGTTGTACTACAAAAACTAAAACTCTTGCCAAGTATATGTGTCTAAGAATATGTCTTTACACTCGCTGTAAGACATAATAACCTCAGAAGTGACACTGCAGTGAGATATCAGGTCTTGTTTTTAGACAATGCATCATCTTGTTACGTCAAAAAATCTTATTTTGAGTCGTATCTCAGATGAAACACATTTTTTTACATATTTATTAGAAAATCACATCAGAACACCAGTTTGAGCATGTGAGGCTTATATTGTAACAGCATTTCCTGATTCTGGTCAGAGTTCAAAATGAGTTCTCCAAGCTAATCACAAGATGTGATTTATCTAAATATCCCTTCTTATTTCATGACATCTAACCAAGCTATTGTTCACTTGATCTATTGGCAGATTTTTGTACTTATTTCAAGTGAAAACGGCTCGTTTTCATTATCGGTCAACTTGTTTTTGGAGCAGCATTTTTTCCAGTGTGCCAGAGTTACAAAGACACAGCAGCATAATGATACAACAAAAAGAGAAATTAAATAACTACACAGGAAATATTGGTGAGTATCTTTTCCAGAGTAATTACTATTTTGCTCTGAAATAGTGATATTTAATCATTTTGGAGTGTATTTATTACTCATAGCTTCTAGAGTGCGATCAAAAATGCAGAGTCAATTCTCTTGGAGTTAAACCATGACCACGCTGTAACGGAGGTGATCTCTGGGGCCGTAGATCTCGGTCTCCGTTACGGATTATATAACTTCATTATTGGCGAAGTATATTACTTTGTTCCACGCTAAAACATTGCACAGGAAGCATGTGAATCTGTCATTTATGCTTCTATTTGTCACGATCTGTCTTTGTTTTAGTTTGTCTGTCTCGATTTCCTGTTGTAGTTTGTCTTGTCTGTTGCTGGTGATTGTGTTCACCTGGTGCCCTGTGTTTCTCCTCCCTCCTCACCTGGTGCCCTGTGTTTCTCCTCCCCCCTCACCTGGTGCCCTGTGTTTCTCCTCCCCCCTCACCTGGTGCCCTGTGTTTCTCCTCCCCCCTCACCTGGTGCCCTGTGTTTCTCCTCCCTCCACACCTGTGTCCTGTTGGTTTGATTAGTCCTGTGTGTATTTAGGTTCTGTTTTCCTGTTTGTGTGTGTGAGGTCCTTGTTGCTGGTGACTGTGTTCACCTGAGACAGTCATATTGAGGCTGTGTATCATGAACCACAGCGATGAATAAATGCCCACACCGGGTTGTATTTGAACTCTCTGCCTCCTTGCTTGGTCGGGCCGCTCAATTGTCAGCTTCACACACGCCCACTCATGTTCCGTAAGCACTTTGGTTTATTGACCTTTTTTTAATATAAAGATCATTATGGCTCATGTATTCTATTCTGAGTAAAATTACCTTCTATTTGGAGTAAAATTACATTCGATTGGGAGTAAAATGGCAGTATAGTTGTTTTTAATATGCACTACATAGAGTAAATAACCATTAAGTCAAATCTAAGCACATAATAGAGTAAAATGAACTCTAAAAATACAACTCTGAACAAAGAGTACATTTGACTCTATATAGGTTGGGACCAAATGTAATATTTTTAGAGTAAAATGTTCTTCAATTTGAGTACATTTTACTCAGAGAAATTTACTGTGTACAAGTAACATACTGTCAAATAATTCATGTAAAAAAAGATTTGCAGATATTTCCATGCAGTCAAGTGCAGTGTTTCTGCAGCGTCGTTGGGTAATAGTGCAGCGACGTACACCATCAATCTGCAACAGCACACATCTTATCTCCATATTGAAGTATGAATGTTTGTATGTTGTCTTCTTCTGAATGTTGTACGTCTCCTGTTGGTTTTTTGTATTTCTGATGAAAAAAGGAGTACTCATCTCATTGTACCTGTAACCTGTATAATGACAATAAAGGATTCTATTCTCTATCTCTCTTGTGATTATTTCTCCTCATTCAGAGGAAACATTAGTCCCAACTCAACCGTGTAATCCAGTCCCTCAGTGCTGCTGCACCTGAGAGGTTAAAGGGGTTCATGTCAGGTTGATCTCAGCACTTTGTGCCTCTACTGTGACAGGTGAACATGCTTTACATAGAGAAGATGCAGCTGCAGGTAGAGACACTCTCTGCAGGGGGTCTGACGTCACCTGGAGCAATCAATCAATCAATGTTTATTTATACAGCCCAATATCACACATGTTACTCAGTGGACTTCACAGTTGGTACAGAATATCAGTATGGCAATACGACACCCTCTGTCCTTAGACCCTAGACCCTCTGTCCTTAGACCCTCTGTCCTGTGACCCGAGACCCTCTGTCATTAGACCCTAGACCCTCTGTCCTTAGACCCTCTGTCCTTTGACCCTAGACCCTCTGTCCTTTGACCCTCTGTCCTTAGATCCTAGACCCTCTGTCCTTAGACCCTAGACCCTCTTTCCTTAGACCCTAGACCCTCTGTCCTTAGACCCTCTGTCCTTAGACCCTAGACCCTCTGTCCTTAGACCCTAGAGCCTCTATCCTTAGACCCTCTGTCCTTAGACCCTCACATCGTACAAGGAAACACTTCCAGAGAAAACCCACAGTTTAAAGGGAACATGGGAGAAACCTCAGGGAGAGCAACAGAGGAGGGATCCCTCTCCCAGGACGGACAGACGTGCAATAGATGCCGTGTGTAAATCGAAGAACACAATCCAGAGAGCTCTTTCTTCCTGACTGCAACTGAACACAACATCAGAGATACTTGTCCTCTCTTGCAATGTATGTTTATTTCCTCTTTTCTTGCCTGTCCTGTAAGATGTCATCTATCTGAAATCGTTTTAGGTTGTGCAACTGAAATATAAATATGTTTCGCTTTTTATATTTTCTAACATGATATCCGTGGGATTTAGAAACAACAAAACATGATATTTGGACTTTTTCACAAATGTTCTGATGTTTTTCTGAGCGATCGGTTAATCAAGAAAATAATTTAGCAGATTAAAAGTAAACGGAAATACTTGTTTGTTGCAGCCGTACTACACACAGAAACTATGTGCATTCGTTGCATGCAAATATTACGACATCAACTTCGAGAAATAATCTTAAATTAGCATTTTAAAGAGACAATTCAACAAATAATATAATCACTAGTTGCAGCTATACTTTGTTTTCACATGTTTCACTTCATCCTTATATGGTTTGGTCCAAGCCACAGCCTTAACAGACAGTATAAGTGTTCAAATCCTTTGTGGCAATGCATTGTGGGTCGTGTACGTCCCTTAAAGGAGGAGAATGCAGCTGCAGGTATAGAGAGACTCTCTGCAGGGGGTCTGACGTCACCTGGAGCAGCTGTCAGAGACTCTGAGTGACGTAATGACTCCCTGTCCAATCTCCTCTGTTCTCTAAAGCCGACACAACAACAAAGAGAGACTGACGTTTCTCTTTCTCACTGCCGCTATCATCAAGGATATTTTTACGAGCTTCAATTCCTGTTTTATTTCCTCCATGCATTCCTAAGAAGTTTGTCTTTCCCATCTTTTCTCTTCAGTTTGCATTCATCTGAAATGTGTTTATGTTTTGCGACTTAACGATTGGTCTATCAAAACGAATCGCAGAGTATTTTGATAATTGAAGAGTCGTTCTGTTTTCTCACAGTTTGGTTTTGCTACTTGCCGTTTTTATCAAGACAAAGGTTTGCAGAACACTCAATACCAAAAACTAGTTGGAGCTCTAATTATCTTTACAAATTGTACTTTATCCGAACATGGTTTTGTCTGAATTGCAGACAGTACAAGTCTTAAAGGTCACCGATCATGCTATTTTTAGGAAACAGAGGGGATTATGGGTAATGCTGCAATGATCTGTTTGGTGTTTCAGCCAATCAGAGACAGGCTCTGTATATATCTGAGACCTGTGATATATTGATGAGAAACAGTATGATAGGAGACCTTTAAGATGTAGATTACAGAACTAACGGTGATGTTCTCTTTATTTTGAAATGCAAACTCAGCTTTTTTCCCAGCAGTGAAAAAGCAAAGCAGTGCTCCGTTTCTTTGCAACATGAATATTAAGATGCTAAATGAATAATCCTGATGAATAAAACTCTGTTAAAAGTGTCAGGCTTGTTAACCAGAGCACAAAGTTGTTTTCAAGCTTTTTAATTGTGCACCAAATACGTGCATTTGATTTTAAAATGTAGCTTACAGAAGTTTATTTAGTTTAATGTATACCACGTTTATCTAGGCCCTTTTGTTGTTGTTTGATGTTTATATGTCACACTGTGGGACTGCGAGAAACGATATCTCGATATTTCTGGATGTACAACATGTAGAATTCTTGACAATAAAGCTGACTTTGACTTAGGGGGTATTACTTTTTCCTATTGCTTTATATTCCCGGGGAAATTCCTATATCATCCAAGTTGTGCATAAGGGACGTCGCTACACAACAAAAGCAATTAAAGAAAATATAATATAGTATCATTGTGATCTCTATCGATCGAAAATACAAAAGAATCTTCACAAACACTTCCCCTTTATCTCTGACCGTCATCTGCTTACTTTGTTTCCTCCTTTAACTTCATCTCTCGTGCGTGTGCATGCACGTCTGCCACTTTCTGCAGAAATATATATATATCGTATCAGAGTATTGGGCATCCCTGCTTTGTACACAATGTTGTAAGGGAAACTTCTGCAGCAATGGAGAGTTAGGACTCAGAGAGACACGAGGAGAGTTGGAGCTTTGATGTCAAACAATGATAGTTTATTACAAGTCAACGGCCAAAGAATTAATATCACAAGTCACAGCAGCAAAAGGTTCTGACTGCACGGGTGGGTTGTCATGTCAATTCTGATCCGCCTCGCATCTCGGTAGACCTTTAACTAGTTTACAGAGAGTCAAATCCACATATTGGGGATGGGCGTAAACATCTCCAGACACAGGAGATGTCTCTCACATCTGTGGAGCTTAGAAAGCCAGCGTTCTCACAGTCGTAAACCCCCCCCTGTGCCCGCTAGGTCAGGCCATAAAACCTAGTATCAACATACGACTGCATTAACACATTCCTTACGGGAGATTAGAAGCAGGGATGGTCGTAAATGTCAACACACAGAATAAGGTTAAATATCTTCAGAGTAAGGAAGAATTATTCTTTGACACTTAGGAGTAAGACAGAAATATTCCCTTACAAACGTGAAAGTGAAAAAGCAGTGCTCTGTTTCTTTGCATTAAACATATTTAGACAGCCCTACTCTCCTACAGTCTATCTAGCCTACAGAAGTTAGGGTGTCTTCTTTCGTCCTATTGCTTTAAATTGCCGGGAAAACAAAGAATGCAAAGTCAGTTTCTTCCAATCATTTGTCGTTACAACTCAAAAGAAAAAGCACTTAGAGAAAATATAATAATATCATTGTGATCTCTATCGATCTTCAAAAACACTTCCCCTTTACCTCTGACTACAAACGACCTTTGACTTTAACTTCATCTCTTGTGCTCTTACATTAATATGTGCCACTTTCTGCAGAAATAGACCTTAAACATATCCACACATTCACAGACTTGTGTTGCAGTGACTAGACGAGACATTTAGAGATCTGCTTCACCTCTTTATCTCCCTCTCTGTTAGTATCTGCATCTCTCTCTAATCTTCCTCACCTTCCTCCTCCTCGTCTTCATTTATCCTCTAATGCCCCCTCACACTTTCTCGACCATTTTCTACTTTTCCGTTAAATCTCTGAGCCTAAATGTCCCCTCTCTGCCTCCTCTCGTCATCGTTTTATCTCCCTGTTTCTCCCCTGATCTTTGATTCTCCTCACACCCTCCTTCTTCCTCCTCTCTTTCTCTCCCCCAGGACCTCCTGTCTCCCCCCTCTCCTCCCTCTCCTCCCTCCATCTTGCCCTTTCCTCCCCGTCTATAAACAGATGTGTTTGCCTAAAAGAGAGACGCATCAAAGCCAAGAGAACCGGAGCAAAATGAACTGAAGTGATGTGCGTTACATAATGTGACGATGATGCATTGTTTCTTATCAGGGAGTTATGAAGAGCGTTTTGAGATATTAAGATACGTATTTAGGATAAATGTGCATTAATGCTAACTAGGGCTGAACGAGTAATCGATTTGAAATGATGCGATTCGCAAAGCCTGCAATTTATTTTATTTTTTATTTTGTTCTTCTTGTGTGTCAGTCATCCACACCAATCAGAAGTGCTGTGCTCCACATGTACCATCCATTGTTAACCAATCAGAAGTGGCCCATGATAGAAGGTGATAGACAGATTGATCCAATCACCTGCCAAGTGCTTTTGAACGTGCCTGCTCTTTCCAAATAGCTTCCAATGGAGCTTTAGATGGTTTGGTGAAACCATCTGAGTCAGGTTAGTAATGCTCCATCACATGTTTCTATTACAGGGTGAATCTTAAACTGAAGCTTGACTTTAAAGCAACCCAACGGAAGTTTCATGTAAGTTTAGTTCTTTCACTCGTAGCTCGGGCTGCGGGGGTGCTAGAGACGGGAGTACGTCGATACGACCTTCCTAGCCGGAGATATGGCCGCATTTTACAATAAACTTCCGTTGGGTCGCTTAAAAACAAATATCGCAAATCGAATCGCAATATCTGTCAGAAAAATCGCAATTCGATTATTTCCCCAAATCGGGCAGCCATAATGCTAACATGCAATGTCCAAAAAAGCTTCCAGAAAACCTCACAATTAAACAATGAGAGTGTATTTTCGGGGATATTTAGGGTAACTTTGACTAAATTCAGGCGGAGAAAACACAACTCCAAACTCACTGTGTCTGGAGAAGCGACCAAAAATGAAGATATATTATAAAAGTGGACACAAAATAAACATAATGGTATGACACATTCATCTGGGTCCGCAGGAAAAGCCCAAACACATCACAATCACAGTCAAATATGTTTGCATTGTTAAAATGGTATGTTTCAGATATTATCACAACGAGGGTATTTTAGGGGATATTAAGAGCATTTTCGAGATATTTAATCATAAACTTAAAGGAAATGTGGTTCAACCCAGGCGTGAAATAGATAACTTGTATTTTATCGGACTGAAAAAGCTCCCAGAAAAAAGCCTTATCATAAAAAATAAGGCTATATTTACGACGTTTTATTTCTAATAGAGAGGCGAAGTCCCGCCCATCTACTTCCGCCTCATGGGACCTTATTTCGGAACAATCATGTATTGAAGTCAATGGAGAGAGAAAACGTATCTTTCCATACCGTTTGAATTGTGCCACGAATTACACATGTTTGTCAATCTTAAAAAATAATTTTCATGTAAAAAAAGTTTTTCGTAAAACTGTTGAAATATAAGACTATGAAAAATACGCAACTAGAAAGACTACAAATCCCAGAGTCCCGGTCCCGCATGCTGGCTCTCACGGAACAGACTCACTCCCCTTGTGTGTATGCACAGCTCTCAACGTGCCCAGACTTGCAGTGATTTTCACCTCGTTTAATGCTTTCCGCCTCATTCTGAAAGAAAGAGGCGGAATGTTCCAACAGGAAGGCCGTCTTGGTGTGAGGTGCGAGGTGGGAGATGTAGTTCATTGAGCGGTTTCACACAAACAAAGTGTTACTTCACAGTTTTACGACACATTATGCAAAATTATCTTTTAAATTGACAAACATCATGTGTGTAATTCGTGGCACAATTCAAACGGGATCGAGAGATAATCTTTCTCTCGCCATTGACTTCAATACATTTTTCAGAAATAAGGTCCCATGGAGGAAAGGGAGGGTCTTCGCCTCTTTATATGATATGTTTTCCTTAATACGACTATGAGCGTTTATTTCAGCGACTAATAAGTGTTTTCTATATATCTGTTGTAATTTATTGTCTTATATTATGAATGTAGTATTTATTACATGTACAGCACTTTGGCCCGACCAAAAATCGCTTTTAAATAAACTTTGATTTGATTTTGATTTGAATAAAGAAGATTTTCGAGTAACTTTGGCTAAAATCAGGCTGAGAAGAGACAACTCCAAACCTACTCTGTGTGAACAAGCTACCAAATAAGACGATATATTATAAAAGAGGACGGAGAATAAACGTAATGGTATAAAACATGAATCTGTGTCTGCAGGAGAAACCCAAAGCCAGCAGAATTAAAGCAAAATAAACTAAAATGCATTGTTGAAGAACATTTGAGAGATATTGCCAATGAAATGTGGCTAAATTCTTGCTTAATATCGACACCTCAATACATGCTCAATATGAAAAAGCTCATAATTAAATAAGCAAACACAAAGTGAACATAAAAAACATGAATCTGTGTCTGCAGGAGAAACAACGGATAACACGTTGTTTATTTCACAGCAAACTGAAGCACTGCGGTGCACACACACACACACACACACACACACACACACACACACACACACACACACACACACACACACACACACACACACACACACACACACACACACACACACACACACACACACACACACACACACACACACACACACACACACACACACACACACACACACACAAAGTGTCTTAAAGTGGCAGAGAAACAGTCGTCAGAACTTCAGTAAAAAGTGACCGAGTTTTCAAACAAAACACGCATTAATAAGACGCCTCATTTGGCTTCAGAAACTTGTGTCGGCGATATTTAACAACATATTGATCGGTAACAGAAGAAATGGTCAGTCGCAGCTTTTAGATTGTGTGCAAAGCATCTTTACAGCGAGTCAAAGGAGAGAGAAATGTCTTCAAGAAAGCATCGCCCTCTCTTATTTCCACACATTCCTGCAGCTGTGATGTGGTAACTTCGTCACTATGGACTGATGGCTTCAGGCCGGGTAATATTGCACTTTATTAGCGTGATTGCACAGTACATTTGACATTACATATTTGCACATAATGTATACTAATTATTGAGGTAGTATCTTTTAACTGATTAAACCGTATTTATTGGAATGTTGTCTGGCAGGTGCTGGTCGGGTCCTCCTCGGCTCCACCTGAAAAGATAGGGGAGTTTGCGAGAGCGCCGAGAGTAGTTATGCTGGTGTAAGGATGACAGCGGTTGAGAGTAATCAGGGTGCAAATAATATGTTGATGTCTGTGGCTGATGATTGTGTGCACCTGGTGTCCTGTGTTGTCTCCTCCCCCCTCACCTGTGTCTTGTTGTGCTGATTAGAGTGTGTGTATTTAGGCTCTGTTGCCCTGTCTGTTGAGGAGGCAGGGACTGTGGGTGAGATCCTGGTGGCTGCAGGCTGGGCTCACGTGAGCAGCAGCGGCGGCAGCGGCGGCAGCGGCAGCAGCGGCAGGATTGAGGCTGTGTGTGTGTAATGTGTTCATGTTTTAATAAATGCCCACACCGGGTTGTATTTTTGGACGTTCTGCCTCTGCCTCCTTGCTTGGTCGGGCCGCTCAATTGTCAGCTTCACAGAGTCGTATGACCCTCTCATAAGCTTCATCCTAATGAATCCCCCGTTATTGATCCCAAATTAGCGCGTCCTTCCATCCACTCTGCGACTACATTATTAAAGAAATGAAAGCTCCAGATTCCTCTCTAATGGGAGCAGTGTGAGGAAGAAGAAGGGATGACATTGTGAAGCAGAGCAGAGGAAACATCCATGTTTGTTTGTCCGAGAGGAAACGGGGTAACATGGAGTCGTAATGAGCGCTCTGATGTAAGATGGCTAAAAAGGAGGTGAGAGGAAGTGCACAAGGGGCTTAATTGGATTCTTAATTAGTTCCCGAACATCTCAGAGTGTAACCTGAGGAAGAGGAGCGAGGTGAAGGACGGAGGATTTAGAGGCTGACACTCCCAACGTTAAAGAATAAGACAAAGAGGAATCAATAAAACACACAGATGGTTGAAGTTAAATATTATATAACTTGTGTCCTTTTGTAAAGCACTTTGAGCTGCACGTGTTGGGTGAAAAGTGCTGTATAAATAAAGCTTCATTAATAGTGTAATGCCCAATAGACTAAAGACATCTCACAGGATAAATCCCCTTCAAACAGCATGCGTTTCCCGACCTCATGCAGTGTTTTGTTGCATTTTCTCTCCCCCAGACTTTAAATAATCTTAGGTTCAATTACCTTTTCTGCTGATACCTCACATGCTAATTTAGGCTGCATCTACACGGAGACGAAAACAAACCGAGTTCGATATCAAAAAAGTGTTCCGTCCACACGGTATCGGCTCAAGAAACGTGTCCGTCCACACGACCCGCTGGAGACGCTGTAGTACCTATGCCGGGCCTGTAGGTGGCGCTGTACTTCCGCCACAAAATGCGTTTCGTGTCCGTGTGGACGGGGCCTTAAGCAACTGCTGGTGAACAAATAGATCGGCCTCTTTCCATGAAACTAAATCAGAATCAGATTTATCACCAGGTAGGTCGACACGTACGAGGAATTTGACTTGATGTCGTGGTGCAAACATAAAAGTACAATTTAAATTAAAAACACAGATAGAGAACTAGAAAAATATTAAAAATAATAACACATATAGCAGTATTTACATAGAAAAATAATGGGATCTGTGGCCGTGGAGACACTCATTGAAATGCCCTGGGGGGGGGATGGATGTGTGTGTGTGTGTGTGTGTGTGTGTGTGTGTGTGTGTATGTGTGTGTGTGTGTGCATGCGTGTGTGGACGTTACCTGTAATGATGTATGCAGGTTTATTCATCCCTAAAGGTACGATTGTGTGTGTGTCTGATGTGTGTGTGTGTGTGTGTGTGCGTGCGTGCGTGCGTGCGTGCGTGTGTGTGTCTGTCCTAAATTGTTTATGACATGCGTAGTATGTGGATGGATCAGCAGGAGAAATCTATAATGCACTATCAATAATCTAATTTTCAGATTTGACTTATTTTGTGGCAGTAACACAAGCATTTAGACGAGTGTGATTATTGAAAGACAAGTGGAAAGTTAATATGTAAGGAAATAATACAAAAACGACTGTACAGTATACATGTCATGAAAAAAGAAAACAGATATTGTTGTCCAGCATTAAATGAGTAACCCACTAGCATGGCCTGAAACACCTGATTATATCAAACAGGCCGTCTGGGTTACATTTGTTAATGTAACCCAGTTTGTGTTCTTTGAAATGGAAAAGGATATCGCATTGTGTTTGTTACTTTCGTTGCAGTTGTATACGTCTTAAGTGTAATTTGGCTTGGCTTCCTGGTTTGTATGGACATGCTTTTATTTTTGAAGGAGAGTTAGCGCTGTTGACAGGAAGTTGTTGTTGCTATGGAAACAACGTGACGGAGATTAACAGAGAAAAAGTCATATAAAGACGGAGAAAGTAAACGATAACGTTTATGGTTAAGTGTTAGCACCCCCCAAAAGAGGCACAAGCTCTTACGTTGATATTGGAGATTTCAATAAATGCAATTTGAAAAAAAAACGGGGAAAAACCGTAAAAAAAAGGAATATCCGAATAACGAAATTAAACGCGAATAGTACTCCAACGAACGAATATTCGGATATTCGGGTACAGACGGAGAGGATTCATCGTGCAAACAGGAAGTGAGATCGTTAGCGATGTGAACGTTTTCGTTGGGCATATCTCTGACGAAGAGGCCGCTAAATATCAGTCCGCACGTAGAGTTTCATGTAGTTCAGACTTAGCGATAGCGGCTTGAGGATTGGGGGGAGAACAAGTCATCGTGACTTATTTTGATCTCACTACAGGAGTACGGTCTTCCTGATTTTATATACGCTCATTTCTAATCCACTTCTGTCCATTTCTTATTAACTTTGAAAGAGTTTTTTGGGGAGTTTTAAACATTCAAACCAAGTTGTTTCATCCTGCAGGGACGTGAAGCTCTTTCAGTCTCACGTCTTTAGATGATTTAAACTCAGCGGGAACAAGGTGGAGAAAACAAGCGCTCCTCTGACGGATTTACAGACATTTCCTCCTCTCGTTGACCTTCGTTTAACGACATGATTGACACTTATGGTTTACGGCCTGACGAAGATGAAGAGGAGGAAGAGGAAGAGACAGAGAGGATTTTGGATTCTTTAGTTCTCAGATGATGCTTTTGTTGTGTAACGCTCTAAATATAGAAAGAGAAAGGAGTCAGGATTTAGGGAGAGGAGACCGCCGGCTGAACTGAAATATCTCAATCCTTCCCTCCTCTTCCTCATCCTCACCCTCTTCCTCCTCTTCTGACTAAATCCACTTCTCCACCCTTCCTCCCCTTCTCCTCTAATCCCTCCTCTCCTCCTTCCTCCTCTTCCTCCTCTCAGACAATTCACCCGACCTTCCTCCGTCTCCTCACCTCCCATAATCCCCTCGATTTGGCTTTTTAGGAAACAGAAGTTACATTGCTCAAAAGTGCGCAAAATCACAGCAGCGTCGAACGTACATGCATCCATGCCTACACACACACACACACACACACACACACACACACACACACACACACACACACACACACACACACACACACACACACACACACACACACACACACACACACACACACCTTCACAATCACACCTTCACACACACACACAATCACACACACACACACACACACACACACACACACGCACCTTTACACACACTTGACCTCTGTGCAAAATCTCACACTTCAAGGTCAAAAGGATAGGGACGTTTCTGTTTTAAATAAATATAAGTAACAAATGTATTGTGAGAAGCAAACCGTACTCAGGATGAAAATAGAAAAATGCAGACTTTGCAAATACAAATAAGTACAAGTACGGTGATAAAAGAGTGTATAAGGAACACTCTTTCTCTCACTTCCTGTCATCCTGCATCTCCTCGTTTATCTCCATCATCTCCTCCCTCCATCCTTCATCTCCTCTCCTCTTGACATTCACCTCTTCCTCTTCCTCCCTCCTTCATCCGTTACTCGGACATGTTTTATGATTTATCCCCAAAACCCTCGGCTCATCCTCTCCGTCTCTCTCAGTCTGAGTTTCATTTCATTAACGTTTCCTCTCCTCCTCTTCCTCCGTCTCCACTTTTCTCCGTCCTCCTGTTTCCTGATTTTTTGAAATAAAACTCCTTCAAAGCGACAACAAATCGTTTCCTCTGACAAACGACAGGAGATTCATCCGACGTTTGCACTCGAGGAAACTTTGTCGTTCCGAGAAGAAGACGTTTAAATTCAATCCGTGTATCCGGAGCTTCAGGCACTTTCTGACGGGACATTTGTTATCAATTTGTCTGGAAAAGTTCATAACAGAGTTGGCAGTTGACTGTTTTTCAGTGGGAAGGGAAGACAGAAAGTTAATGTTGGATGCTGCCTTGATTAGAAAGTCAACACTTGGACTGAAATAAGATTTAAAATGTGACAATCAGGACGTCCGTGTGTTTGAATACGCTGCATGCAGTGAGAGCAGTACAGATATGACAGAGACTAATTTAACTTTGATGAACTGAATTAGATGAATGAATCCTGGCGATAACGTCCAATCAGATTTGCTTATTATGAAGCAACCAGGAAGGAGAAGATACGAAGAAGAAGAAGTAAGAACTACAAGAAGAACTACAAGAAGAAACAGACAGTAGCAGAGGAGTGTGGAAAAACCCGTATGTCTCGTCCTTTTCATGATCTCAAATACACTTATCAAAGTAAAAGAACCTCACAATTCAACTCAGAGCTAAATGAAGTATATACAAATGTTTAAGTTGGTCATGTAAGCGAAGAAAGTACATATATTTAACTCCTTGCTTCCTTGCTTCCTCCCCGCTTTCCATCCTTCCTTTAATTCAGTCGTACGTAATTATACTGGCTACGAGCTATAATTGAATTTGTTGCGCTACATCAGTCTTCTTCAATTGGCCTGCTGGTCTCTGAGTGTGTGTGTGTGTGTGTGTGTGTGTGTGTGTGTGTGGCTCTGCATGCAGATGTGAAAAAGTCCTCTTCAAGTTTGTAAGTGCGTGTTTTGTGCCTCAGCGAGAGTAAACGTGCACTCTAATCTTCATCGAGACCTTGCTTTAAAAAGGAGACATGCACACACACACACACACACACACACACACACACACACACACACACACACACACACACACACACACACACACACACACACACACACACACACACACACACACACACACACACAGGGGAATGTTGTTAACAGTGATAAATTAGGCTATTATCACATCTACGTGATGAGACGGGGTGAGTTGGGATTGCAGTAACACCTTTAGATTATTAGCACGTATTAGTGTGTGTGTGTGTGTGTGTGTGTGTGTGTGTGTGTGTGTGTGTGTGTGTGTGTGAGTGAGAGAGAGGGAAAGAAAGAGAAAGATTGTGAATGCGGGAGAAACAGCATGCAAACACTTTTACAAGGAGCATTGTTTTTCTCGCTCTCTCATAAACACACACACACACACACGCACACACACACACACATACATGTCTCTCATGGTGCTAAGTCATGACAGAGGGAGGCAGTGGTATCGCCATGGAAACACTACTTGGAGTCAAGCAGGCAGACAGCAGCTGTTTGAGTTTAAATTGCCTATTTTTTTTAATAAAAAAAAACTTTTCATCATCAATCAACAAAAATGTATTATTAAAAATGTTTAAAAAAGAATAATACTAATAATGCGAATGATAATAATAAATAATAATAACAAGTGTTTGTGTCATTACTTTTGTTTAAAGAATGACTTAAATATGAATGTTCTGTTGTTGATGACATGTTTACTTCATACTCTCTCTATGATGATTGGATGTTGGTTAGACAGCATCTCATTCTGATCCGATGCAGGAGAAACTTTGGCCAAAGCTCGACAGTGAATCAGATCCACAAGCAAACAGGAGTGAGCACATTAACGCAGCAAAACAACATCCATCACGTTTTCAAACTGCGTCAAAAGATTTATGTTTAGCTTCAAGGTCAGAGAATAAAGTTAGGCAGGGTCCTCTCAGTTATTTCAAAAGAGCTCGATATGACACAAGTAGGGCCTCTTTAAAGACCTTATTCTCTTTGTCAACAATAGTGCTGTTATGATTACTGTGAACACACACACACACACACACACACACACACACACACACACACACACACACACACACACACACACACACACACACACACACACACACACACACACACACACACACACACAGGCAAGTGAAGAAACAGGCCTCTGGCTAATTAGTGTCCCTCTATGTAACCTGTGTGTGTGTGTGTGTGTGTGTGTGTGTGTGTGTGTGTTTGTGGGGGGGGGGTAATTAGCCAGGAAGACAGCAGGCAGACGTTCAGACGGCTCCCTTTGATCTGATGTAGCTGAGTACTTCCTGACAGACACACACACACACACACACACACACACACACACACACACACACACACACACACACACACACACACACACACACACACACACACACACACACACACACACACACACACACACACACACACACACACACCACAGACTGTTATTGTTGCAGAAGACGATTTCTCATTATGGAACAACAGATTGACACTAATAATGTGTGTGTTTGGGATTTAAGAGAAAAAAGAAGATAATTGAGTGTGAAACATAAAGATGGAAAAAGCAGAACAATAAGAGAGAAAATGAAGAAATTAGACTTGTTCTGCATCATATCCGTACATTTCAATGATTAACTCACTGTTTCTGTTACAGCTGCTTGTTCATCAGACCTGGGTGCCTAAGTAACTTGTAATGAAGTGGGATTTGAAATTAAAATCTCTTCCTTTGCTTTACAAGTGAAGCGGCTTTCCTTCTCCGTCCATTACGCAGCTATTAGCCCTGCAGAGATCATTACAGACGACAACACATTCAATCCTGATCGACTCACGACTCAGAGGAAAGAGACGTAGAGGAAACACGACTTTAAAGAGTCCTCTCCTGCTGATGTTCAGGTGTATATCAGTATGTAGTGTCTCTACTTTAAAGAGTTCTCTCCTGCTGATGTTCAGGTGTATATCAGTATGTAGTGTCTCTACTTTAAAGAGTCCTCTCCTGCTGATGTTCAGGTGTATATCAGTATGTAGTGTCTCTACTTTAAAGAGTCCTCTCCTGCTGATGTTCAGGTGTATATCAGTATGTAGTGTCTCTACTTTAAAGAGTCCTCTCCTCCTGATGTTCAGGTGTATATCAGTATGTAGTGTCTCTACTTTAAAGAGTCCTCTCCTGCTGATGTTCAGGTGTATATCAGTATGTAGTGTCTCTACTTTAAAGAGTCCTCTCCTGCTGATGTTCAAGTGTATATCAGTATGTAGTGTCTCTACTTTAAAGAGTCCTCTCCTGCTGATGTTCAGGTGTATATCAGTATGTAGTGTCTTTACTTTAAAGAGTCCTCTCCTGCTGATGTTCAGGTGTATATCAGTATGTAGTGTCTCTACTTTAAAGAGTCCTCTCCTGCTGATGTTCAGGTGTATATCAGTGTGTAGTGTCTCTACTTTAAAGAGTCCTCTCCTGCTGATGTTCAGGTGTATATCAGTATGTAGTGTCTCTACTTTAAAGAGTCCTCTCCTGCTGATGTTCAGGTGTATATCAGTATGTAGTGTCTCGACTTTAAAGAGTCCTCTCCTGCTGATGTTCAGGTGTATATCAGTATGTAGTGTCTCTACTTTAAAGAGTCCTCTCCTGCTGATGTTCAGGTGTATATCAATATGTAGTGTCTCTACTTTAAAGAGTCCTCTCCTGCTGATGTTCAGGTGTATATCAATATGTAGTGTCTCTACTTTAAAGAGTCCTCTCCTGCTGATGTTCAGGTGTATATCAGTATGTAGTGTCTCTACTTTAAAGAGTCCTCTCCTGCTGATGTTCAGGTGTATATCAGCATGTAGTGTCTCTTCTTTAAAGAGTGCTCTCCTGCTGATGTTCAGGTGTATATCAGTATGTAGTGTCTCTACTTTAAAGAGTCCTCTCCTGCTGATGTTCAGGTGTATATCAGTATGTAGTGTCTCGACTTTAAAGAGTCCTCTCCTGCTGATGTTCAGGTGTATATCAGTATGTAGTGTCTCTACTTTAAAGAGTCCTCTCCTGCTGATGTTCAGGTGTATATCAATATGTAGTGTCTCTACTTTAAAGAGTCCTCTCCTGCTGATGTTCAGGTGTATATCAGTATGTAGTGTCTCTACTTTAAAGAGTCCTCTCCTGATGATGTTCAGGGTGTATATCAGTATGTAGTGTCTCTACTTTAAAGAGTCCTCTCCTGCTGATGTTCAGGTGTATATCAGCATGTAGTGTCTCTTCTTTAAAGAGTCCTCTCCTGCTGATGTTCAGGTGTATATCAGTATGTAGTGTCTCTACTTTAAAGAGTCCTCTCCTGCTGATGTTCAGGTGTATATCAGTATGTAGTGTCTCTAC
>CM053242.1:2313216-2328216 GCA_028583405.1 Pogonophryne albipinna
TAATTTTCTTTTTTATTTACATTTTTTAAATATATTTTAGATTATTCTGCATCGGGAACTTCTACATTAAATACTTTCCCTTATTTTGTATTATTATACATTGCTTTACTTTAACTTAAGTAACATTTCCAATTAATTGACAATAAATGAATATATTTTTTGACTGTAATGCATTTATTTTACAGCTTAAGTAACTGTAACTATTCTATAAACACAACCGGTTATATGCTAGATTCTCATCTAGCCAACCGTTTTTAAAATAACAGTTTTATTATTTTTATTATTTAAAACCAATAAAAATGTAAGGATTTTTATTTCATTTTGTATGCTTTTTTAAAATGTTTTTTAAATGAATTAAAAAATACATTCTGCATTGGGTACAGTGCCGTTTTACACCTTAACTACATTTAGTTAATTTCAGTCACATACTGTAGGAACACACTGCTGCACATCTCACTGCAGGAACATCACAAGCATGCACTTCATTTTACTCAATATGTCAATAAAAAGTCATATTTAATGTTAATTTAATCCTAAACTAAGAATCAGGATGTTTCAGTCACACTCGAGTAAAACCAACCAATTAAAGAGTCTGCTTTTTGGGGTGTTCCCTCTCTTTAAAGTACAGACACTACATACTGATATACACCTGAACATCAGCAGGAGAGGACTCTTTAAAGTAGAGACACTACACACTGATATACACCTGAACATCAGCAGGAGAGGACTCTTTAAAGTAGAGACACTACATACTGATATACACCTGAACATCAGCAGGAGAGGACTCTTTAAAGTAGAGACACTACATACTGATATACACCTGAACATCAGCAGGAGAGGACTCTTTAAAGTAGAGACACTACATACTGATATACACCTGAACATCAGCAGGAGAGGACTCTTTAAAGTAGAGACACTACATACTGATATACACCTGAACATCAGCAGGAGAGGACTCTTTAAAGTACAGACACTACATACTGATATACACCTGAACATCAGCAGGAGAGGACTCTTTAAAGTACAGACACTACATACTGATATACACCTGAACATCAGCAGGAGAGCACTCTTTAAAGTAGAGACACTACATACTGATATACACCTGAACATCAGCAGGAGAGGACTCTTTAAAGTAGAGACACTACATACTGATATACACCTGAACATCAGCAGGAAAGGACTCTTTGAAGTAGAGACACTACATACTGATATACACCTGAACATCAGCAGGAGAGGACTCTTTAAAGTAGAGACACTACATACTGATATACACCTGAACATCAGCAGGAGAGGACTCTTTAAAGTACAGACACTACATACTGATATACACCTGAACATCAGCAGGAGAGCACTCTTTAAAGTAGAGACACTACATACTGATATACACCTGAACATCAGCAGGAGAGGACTCTTTAAAGTAGAGACACTACATACTGATATACACCTGAACATCAGCAGGAAAGGACTCTTTGAAGTAGAGACACTACATACTGATATACACCTGAACATCAGCAGGAGAGGACTCTTTAAAGTAGAGACACTACATACTGATATACACCTGAACATCAGCAGGAGAGCACTCTTTAAAGTAGAGACACTACTTACTGATATACACCTGAACATCAGCAGGAGAGGACTCTTTAAAGTAGAGACACTACATACTGATATACACCTGAACATCAGCAGGAGAGGACTCTTTAAAGTAGATACACTACATACTGATATACACCTGAACATCAACAGGAGAGGACTCTTTAAAGTAGAGACACTACATACTAATATACACCTGAGCATCAGCAGGAGAGGACTCTTTAAAGTAGAGACACTACATACTGATATACACCTGAGCATCAGCAGGAGAGGACTCTTTAAAGTAGAGACACTACATACTGATATACACCTGAACATCAGCAAGAGAGGACTCTTTAAAGTAGAGACACTACATACTGATATACACCTGAACATCAGCAGGAGAGCACTCTTTAAAGTAGAGACACTACATACTGATATACACCTGAACATCAGCAGGAGATGACTCTTTAAAGTAGAGACACTACATACTGATATACACCTGAACATCAGCAGGAGAGGACTCTTTGAAGTAGAGACATTACATACTGATATACACCTGAACATCAGCAGGAGAGGACTCTTTAAAGTAGAGACACTACATACTGATATACACCTGAACATCAGCAGGAGAGGACTCTTTAAAGTAGAGACACTACATACTGATATACACCTGAACATCAGCAGGAGAGGACTCTTTAAAGTAGAGACTACTACATACTGATATACACCTGAACATCAGCAGGAGAGGACTCTTTAAAGTAGAGACACTACATACTGATATACACCTGAACATCAGCAGGAGAGGACTCTTTAAAGTAGAGACACTACATACTGATATACACCTGAACATCAGCAGGAGAGGACTCTTTAAAGTAGAGACACTACATACTGATATACACCTGAACATCAGCAGGAGAGGACTCTTTAAAGTAGAGACACTACATACTGATATACACCTGAACATCAGCAGGAGAGGACTCTTTAAAGTAGAGACACTACATACTGATATACACCTGAACATCAGCAGGAGAGGACTCTTTAAAGTAGAGACACTACATACTGATATACACCTGAACATCAGCAGGAGAGGACTCTTTAAAGTAGAGACACTACATACTGATATACACCTGAAGCATCAGCAGGAGAGGACTCTTTAAAGTAGAGACACTACATAACTGATATACACCTGAGACATCAGCAGGAGAGGACTCTTTAAAGTAGAGACACTACATACTGATTATACACCTGAACATCAGCAAGGAGAGGAACTCTTTAAAGTAGAGACACTACATACTGATATAACACCTGAACATCAGCAGGAGAGCACTCTTTAAAGTAGAGACCACTACATACTGATATACACCTGAACATCAGCAGGAGATGACTCTTTAAAGTAGAGACACTACATACTGATATACACCTGACATCACAGGAGAGGACTCTTTAAAGTAAGACACTACATACTGATATACAACCTAACATCAGCAGGAGAGGACTCTTTAAAGTAGAAGACACTACATACTGATATACACCTGAACATCAGCAGGAGAGGACTCTTTAAAGTAGAGACACTACATACTGATATACACCTGAACATCAGCAGGAGAGGAACTCTTTAAAGTAGAGACACTACATACTGATTATACACCTGAACATCAGCAGGAGAGGACTCTTTAAAGTAGAGACACTACATTACTGATATACACCTGAACATCAGCAGGAGAGGACTCTTTAAAGTAGAGACACTACATACTGATATACACCTGAACATCAGCAGGAGAGGACTCTTTAAAGTAGAGACACTACATACTGATATACACCTGAACATCAGCAGGAGAGGACTCTTTAAAGTAGAGACACTACATACTGATATACACCCTGAACATCAGCAGGAGAGGACTCTTTAAAAGTAGAGACACTACATACTGATATACACCTGAGCATCAGCAGGAGAGGACTCTTTAAAGTAGAGACACTACTACTGATATACACCTGAACATCAGCAGGAGAGGACTCTTTAAAGTAGAGACACTACAATACTGATATACACCTGAACATCAGCAAGGAGAGACTCTTTAAAGTAGAGACACTACATACTGATATACACCTGAACATCAGCAGGAGAGGACTCTTTAAAGTAGAGACACTACATACTGATATACACCTGAACATCAGCAGGAGAGGACTCTTTAAAGTAGAGACACTACATACTGATATACACCTGAACATCAGCAGGAGAGGACTCTTTAAAGTAGAGACACTACATACTGATATACACCTGAACATCAGCAGGAGAGGACTCTTTAAAGTAGAGACACTACATACTGATATACACCTGAACATCAGCAGGAGAGGACTCTTTAAAGTAGAGACACTACATACTGATATACACCTGAACATCAGCAGGAGAGGACTCTTTAAAGTAGAGACACTACATACTGATATACACCTGAACATCAGCAGGAGAGGACTCTTTAAAGTAGAGACACTACATACTGATATACACCTGAACATCAGCAGGAGAGGACTCTTTAAAGTAGAGACACTACATACTGATATACACCTGAACATCAGCAGGAGAGGACTCTTTAAAGTAGAGACACTACTATACTGATATACACCTGAACATCAGCAGGAGAGGACTCTTTAAAGTAGAGACACTACATACTGATATACACCTGAACTGCAGCAGGAGAGGACTCTTTAAAGGTAGAGACACTAAATACTGATATACACACTGAACATCAGCAAGAAGAGGACTCTTTAAAGTAAGAGACACTACATAATGCAGATAACCTGAACATCAATCAGGAGAGGAATCATAAAGAGGGACCAAATTAATAATGATATACACCGACCAACAGCAGGTAAGAGGGACTCTTTAAAGTAGAGACCACTACCATACTGATATACACCTGAACATCAGCAGGAGAGGACTCATTTAAAGTACAGACACTACATACTGATATACACCTGAACATCAGCAGGAGAGGACTCTTTAAAGTAGGAGACCTCTACATACTGATATACACCTGAACATCAGCAGGAGAGGACTCCTTTACAGTAGAAGACACTACATACTGATATACACCTGAAACATCAGCAGGAGAGGGACTCCTTTAAAGTACAGACACTACATACTGATATACACCTGAACAGCAGCAGGAGAGGGACTTCTTTAAAGTAGAGACACTACCATCACTGATTATACACCTGAACATCAGTCAGGAGAGGACTTCTTTAAAAGTAGAGACAGCTACTATACTGATTATACACCTGAGCATCAGCAGGAGAGGACTCTTTAAAGTAGAGACACTACATACTGATATACACCTGAACATCAGCAGGAGAGGACTCTTTAAAGTAGAGACACTACATACTGATATACACCTGAACATCAGCAGGAGAGGACTCTTTAAAGTAGAGACACTACATACTGATATACACCTGAACATCAGCAGGAGAGGACTCTTTAAAGTAGAGACACTACATACTGATATACACCTGAACATCAGCAGGAGAGGACTCTTTAAAGTAGAGACACTACATACTGATATACACCTGAACATCAGCAGGAGAGGACTCTTTAAAGTAGAGACACTACATACTGATATACACCTGAACATCAGCAGGAGAGGACTCTTTAAAGTAGAGACACTACATACTGATATACACCTGAACATCAGCAGGAGAGGACTCTTTAAAGTAGAGACACTACATACTGATATACACCTGAACATCAGCAGGAGAGGACTCTTTAAAGTAGAGACACTACATACTGATATACACCTGAACATCAGCAGGAGAGGACTCTTTAAAGTAGAGACACTACATACTGATATACACCTGAACATCAGCAGGAGAGGACTCTTTAAAGTAGAGACACTACATACTGATATACACCTGAACATCAGCAGGAGAGGACTCTTTAAAGTACAGACACTACATACTGATATACACCTGAACATCAGCAGGAGAGGACTCTTTAAAGTAGAGACACTACATACTGATATACACCTGAACATCAGCAGGAGAGGACTCTTTAAAGTAGAGACACTACATACTAATATACACCTGAGCATCAGCAGGAGAGGACTCTTTAAAGTAGAGACACGACATACTGATATACACCTGAACATCATCAGGAGAGGACTCATTAAAGTAGAGACACTACATACTGATATACACCTGAACAACAGCAGGAGAGGACTCTTTAAAGTAGAGACTCTACATACTGATATACACCTGAACATCAGCAGGAGAGGACTCTTTAAAGTAGAGACACTACATACTGATATACACCTGAACATCAGCAGGAGAGGACTCTTTAAAGTAGAGACACTACATACTGATATACACCTGAACATCAGCAGGAGAGGACTCTTTAAAGTAGAGACACTACATACTGATATACACCTGAACATCAGCAGGAGAGGACTCTTTAAAGTACAGACACTACATACTGATATACACCTGAACATCAGCAGGAGAGGACTCTTTAAAGTAGAGACACTACATACTGATATACACCTGAACATCAGCAGGAGAGGACTCTTTAAAGTAGAGACACTACATACTGATATACACCTGAACATCAGCAGGAGAGGACTCTTTAAAGTAGAGACACTACATACTGATATACACCTGAACTGCAGCAGGAGAGGACTCTTTAAAGCTGCAGTTTGAGTTCTGTTGTTATCAGTGTTTTATGGAACGTCTGCAGCACTTAGCAGCTGCTCATCACAGTCCATCAGAGCTCTGACATTTAATTTAAGCGAGAGGAAAATCAATAGCACATAAAAAGACAGCTGCAACTCCTTTACGATTGAACGCTTTCGAGAACATGACCATAACTTCTCTCCGTCTGACGCACAATAAGAGAGGAGGCACTCATAATATAATGTTAAACTCACGCTGTTTGAGAGGCAAACACAAAGGGAAACTGAGGCTTTTTAAGATCAATGTATATATATATTTATTTTTGACTTAATCAAAAGGCTGCTGCTATTTTTCTTTTCGAGGTGAAGTGGTTTGACTCCACGGTTTGATATGAGAGGAATGACTTCCTTTTTGAAAAGCCAATGAGTGTAGTAACGTCCTTGAATGAAAAAAGCTGCTGCTCTTCACTGTGAACATCAGATAAACACACACACACACACACACACACACACACACACACACACACACGGTAATTCTGCAGGCCGTGTAAATCCAATTTAGCCGCATAATGATTGTAACCTGCAGCGACTCTGAGGAAATGGATATTATGAATAATTGAAAGATTAATTACCTGGTCGTCTATGAAATGTTAAATACACAGTAAATCTAAAATAATGACCCGTTAAAGAGAAGATTGCTTATGAAAGTCGACCTAATGAAGTCAGTGAAGAGCTTTTTTCAAGCCTTTTTGGGGCAAAAGCAAAAAAAGGAACATTTATAAGAGAGGATCATGGGATCTATATGTAGGTAAACTAAATATGACTTAAGTTAAATTGAATATTGTGGATTTATTTTGTTGCATTTTACTTGAATTGAGTGTTTTCCTTTATTCAATGTGTTGAGTTTGCCCATTTCTCATAAAGCACTCCGAAAAAACCTCCATAAAATCCATTTTTTCCACCATCTTCTATTGTTTTGTTGTTGTTTTGTAATCAGATCAACCTAAGCGATGTCTGAGGACAGTAAAGGATCAACAGGGGAGGTCAATAATTGAATTCATCTGCTGCACATCGATATATCTGGAGAGTTAAACATGATTACCGAGCGCAGGTTTGAGGAACTCTACGTCATTGTTTTCCGCAGTTCTTTGCATTTCGACTCTCTCCTCTGTATTGATTATTTTCTGTTCTGTTTGAGTGCTTTTTACTGCTTTTCCTTCCTCAATCCTATTACCGGCGCTCCCACAACAGCCCAGTTATTCTGCAGGGATCAATGGAGGTTCGGATAATGTAATCTGAAGAGAGACGTTCCTCTGTGAGCGGAGACGTAAACACCAGATGTGCGGCGGATTCAAATTGAAGAAAACGTAAAAAATAACATTATGGTAAGGAATTTTGCAGCTAATATTGAGCTCAGATTTGAGGGTTTACACTTAAAGTAATGTCTTGAAGATGAAGGCAGTAAGTATTTTGCACATTAGCCTGATCTTTTACACAATAGTTTAACCTCTACAGTGAATAGATGCCTACATATTTCCACACAGTGTCATTGAAAGGAGGGTGAGGGTGAATTATTTGACCTAGAAGTTAAAAAGATCATAAAAAATAACACTTATTAACCAAATTGGAACAAAATCCATGGATTGAAAATATTTGGCAAATCTCCCTTTAAAAGCAGCAGAGTCTCACCAAGCAGGACCCAGTTCATTATAATAAGAAAACAGATTTCTGCTTCTAAAAGGACCTCGCTTACAGTCAGTCTATGTGTGTGTGTGTGTGTGTGTGTGTGTGTGTGTGTGTGTGTGTGTGTGTGTGTGTGTGTGTGTGTGTGTCACTAAATGAATGAGATGTAAAGCAGCTGTTAACACCTGTCAGTGAGCCAGGACCCCCTGCTGAGCTGACGATCCCTCTGAAGATAAACACTCCACTAACAAGTGTCTAAATGAGACAACTAAATGTAATCATGACAAAGATTAGCCGCATTTAGCTTAGCGGTGGTGACGTGAAGTCATGTGACCGTGCTGTAGTTCCTTTATAGCCCAACATTAGCCGCCTTTAGCTTAGCGGTGGTGACGTGAAGTCATGTGACCGTGCAGTAGTTCCTTTATAGCCCAACATTAGACGCCTTTAGCTTAGCGGTGGTGACGTGAAGTCATGTGACCGTGCAGTAGTTCCTTTATAGCCCAACATTAGACGCCTTTAGCTTAGCGGTGGTGACGTGAAGTCATGTGACCGTGCAGTAGTTCCTTTATAGCCCAACATTAGCCTCCTTTAGCTTAGCGGTGGTGACGTGAAGTTATGTGACCGTGCAGTAGTTCCTTTATAGCCCAACATTAGCCGCCTTTAGCTTAGCGGTGGTGACATGAAGTCATGTGACCGTGCAGTAGTTCCTTTATAGCCCAATAACTTTGTTCTAAGAGACGTTTGAAAGGCTCTGAAGGAAGTGAAGGTTGAGGTGAGTGTGCATGTGGAGAGGAAGATGAGTTAAGTTGACTGAAAAGCACTTAAAGTCACATCTAAATCATGGAAACTATAAGAAAACCTGCATGTACCACTGTGTGCATGTCTGCATGCTTTTATTCAGTCAGCTGAGATCTACTCTATATGTGTGAGAGGAACCATGAAATAAACATGTGTTTGACAGTGCATTAAAGAACAATCAACTCTTCATTTATTAATTTTTATCAGACAACAAAAACACAACAAAAACATGTTTAAAGTGATTATTTAAAAGAATGACAATGGAGGCTAAAAAGTAGTGAGGTCATGAGAGAAAGTAGAGAGACGCGTCGCTGTGCTGCTGCTAAAATCCGCTGATAAAAGACTGTGCCAAGACACACCGTTACATGAGGTGAACAACAATGACTGCAGCAGCACTTCCTCCCTCTCTCTCACACGCACACCCAGACAGAAACACACACACTCAGACAGAAACACACACACACACACACACACACACACACACACACACACACACACACACACACACACACACACACACACACACACACACACACACACACACACACACACACACACACACACACACACACACACACACAGTGAGTGTTAATTTTTAATCCTATTTGCATGCTGCGGTCGGGCAGGAGGAGAGAGCAGAGGAGACAGGCGGGAGATATACAGCGAGGGAGACAGGAAGTGATGAGACAGGCCTTTTTGGGACACACACATATGCAGACACACACACACTCTGCAGAGGTGAGAAGAAGAAGAGACAATGTGACAGACAGAGACATGAATGGTGAGACTTTTTCGGGGAGATTTACCGAATAATTTAAATACAACTCGTTTCTGTTGTGTTACTGCTAGTTCAAATACTTCACACTCAGCCTCTTTACACTGGCACTTCACAGGAGGTGAAATTATGGTGCAAAAAAACTCACAGACTCATTATTCAAACTCGTGTCATTTATCAAGAACATGTGCCAAATATTCAGTGGGTCCAACATTCAGACAATATTTCAAGTGTAAACCTTAATATTTGACAAGAGCTAACAGGCACTCAAAGTGGCTGTCCATGGTGCTGAAAACATCAATGAAGTATATACTCTGTTTGACCAGATGTATACTATAACAAGAAGAAGAACTACAACAAGAATAAGAACTACAAGAATAAGAACTACAAGGAGAACTACAAGAATAAGAACTACAATAATAAGAACTACAAGAATAAGAACTGCAAGGAGAACTACAAGAATAAGAACTACAATAATAAGAACTACAAGGAGAACTACAAGAATAAGAACTACAAGAATAAGAACTACAAGAATAAGAACTGCAAGGAGAACTACAAGAATAAGAACTACAATAATAAGAACTGCAAGGAGAACTACAAGAATAAGAACTACAATAATAAGAACTACAAGGAGAACTACAAGGAGAACTACAATAATAAGAACTACAATAATAAGAACTACAAGGAGAACTACAAGAATAAGAACTACAAGAATAAGAACTACAATAATAAGAACTACAATAATAAGAACTACAAGGAGAACTACAAGAATAAGAACTACAAGAATAAGAACTACAAGGAGAACTACAATAATAAGAACTACAAGAATAACAACTACACAAATAAGAACTTCAAGAGGAATAACTACAAGAACAATAACTACAAGAATAAGAACTACACAAATAAGAACTACAAGAGGAAGAACTACAAGAATAAGAACTACAAGGAGAAGAACCACAATAATAAGAACTACAAGGAGAACTACAAGAATAAGAACTACAAGGAGAAGAACCACAATAATAAGAACTACAAGGAGAACTACAAGAATAAGAACTACAAGGAGAAGAACCACAAGAATAAGAACTACAAGGAGAAGAACTACAATAATAAGAACTACAAAGAGAACTACAAGAATAAGAACTACAAGAGGAAGAACTACAAGAAGAAGAACTACAAGAGGAAGAACTACAAGAAGAAGAACTACAAGAGGAAGAACTACAAGGAGAAGAACTACAATAATAAGAATTATAAGGAGAACTACAAGAATAAGAACTACAAGAGGAAGAACTACAAGAATAAGAACTACACAAATAAGAACTACAAGGAGAATAACTACAAAAATAAGAACTACAATGAGAATAACTACAAGAAGAAGAACTACAAGGAGAACTACAAGAATAAGAACTATAAGAATAAGAACTACAAGAATAAGAACTACAAGAGGAAGAACTACAAGAATAAGAACTACAAGGAGAAGAACTACAAGAAGAACTACAAGAGGAAGAACTACAAGAGGAAGAACTACAAGGAGAATAACTACAAGGAGAACTACAAGAATAAGAACTACAAGAGGAAGAACTACAAGAACAATAACTACAAGAATAAGAACTACAAGGAGAAAAACTACAATAATAAGAACTACAAGGAGAACTACAAGAATAAGAACTACAAGAGGAAGAACTACAAGAATAAGAACTACACAAATAAGAACTACAAGGAGAACTAAAAAAATTTGAACTACAAGAGGAAGAACTACAATAATAAGAACTACAATGAGAATAACTACAAGAAGAAGAACTACAAGGAGAACTACAAGAATAAGAACTACAAGGAGAAGAACTACAAGAAGAAGAACTACAAGAACAATAACTACAAGAACAATAACTACAATAATAAGAACTACAAGGAGAATAACTACAAGGAGAACTACAAGAATAAGAACTACAAGAATAAGAACTACAAGTGGAAGAACTACAAGAATAAGAACTACAAGAAGAAGAACTACAAGAGGAAGAACTACAAGAACTATAACTACAATAATAAGAACTACAAGGAGAATAACTACAAGAATAAGAACTACAAGGAGAAGAACTACAAGAAGAAGAACAATTCTCACATTTTCAAGCTCAAAAATGTGCAGAGTTTTTGCTTAAATGACAACAACTATTCAATCAATTTCAAATGTACTTGTACTGTAAAGCTCCAGGGAATCAATACATATTTCCTGGAGGATGTGCTCATCTGTGAGTCTCTGAGCAGGGCAGCAGGTTAATGTGAAACAGAGAGGAGATTACTTCAAGGTCAGTCTGACACACACAGCGCTCTGAACAGACGTCACGTTAAAAACACCTGAGACCGCTTTATCATATTATATCTTCAGGGACATTTAAACTACATGATTTCACTGCAGGTAGCTTGGTTTCATTTCCCCTTTTACTGTTTTTACACATCTGTTAAGCAAAAGAAAAATAGGAAAACACATAGTATGTACTGTACTGTAATGAACAATACACAATAAAACAATTGGCTCAACATTGACCAACTTCACGGGCTTCATTTCTCACCCTGTCGTAATTTATTGACATTTTGAACGTGTTTTCTTTGATCTTTTTTCATTTGAAAAGTTGTCAATTAGACCAGATTGGCTGTAATTTACTTCATTATTGTTCCCTGACAAAAATAGTTTACATAAGAAGAGATTCAGCTGTTTTGTATTGCAGTTTGGAAATGTAGGAGCATTCAGATACAAAACGATCCGTAGAAAAGGGTCCAAAATCTCTATTTAATGCAAGTTATTAAGGTGTTTTGGGGTAAAGGCTGTGCGTTGCTATTTGGTCGGGAATATACACACACACACACACACACACACACACACACACACACACACACACACACACACACACCCACACACACACACACACACACACACACACACACACACACACACACAGGTATGCTGCATGCACACATGAAGTCCAGTCCATTGTGCCTGAGAGTAATTGGTGTGTTTCTGTAAAGTCCCTGCTCTCATTGTTCGTGGATGAGAGCATTTCCTGCGCATTAACTCTAAAATAAATTGCTTTATTTCAGCGAGCAGACACTCATTGTGCTGCCGTTGGTTTGTCTTTGTCAAGTAATGGATTGCTTTAAAGCATGTCAATACAAGTGTGTGCACTTAGTGTGGGGGAATGTGCTTTTATTATTGAGTTACTGTCTGTTTCTGTTCCTCCGAAGGAAAGCTTTCCTCGGGAAATTACTCACTCTGCATCGTCTGATTAGCAACAAAAAGTCACTGCAGTGAGTAGGAAATGCTGAACACAGAAACACGAAGAAACACACGGAAACACGAAGAAACACACACGGAAACACACAGAAACACACAGAAACACACACACACACACACACACACACACACACACACACACACACACACACACACACACACACACACACACACACACACACACACACACACACACACACACACACACACACACACACACACACAAAACATATTTCACCAATAGTGAAGCATAAAGTTGCAGTTTGTCCCAAAGTCTGTTGACAGTGCGGGCATCAAGTTTGTCTTGTGTGCTTTTAGCTGAATGCTAACATCAGAATGTAAAAAAACAAGCTATAACATTTGGTTCCTATTCTTAAATATAATTGTACATTCTGTATTAAGCCTCTTCTCTACGGTGGCCGACACACTACAACCGCTCGAAACAAGCTGCAGAAACGATACAAATATAAAAACCCAAATGTGCCGAAACTCATGGAGAAACATCTTCAGCAACTTGACAACACCTGCAGCGTTTAGAAAACATTCAGCAACTTGAGGAGACATGCAGCGTTTAGAAAACATTCAGCAACTTGAGGAGACATGCAGCGTTTAGAAAACATTCAGCAACTTGAGGAGACATGCAGCGTTTAGAAAACATTCAGCAACTTGAGGAGACATGCAGCGTTTAGAAAACATTCAGCAACTTGAGGAGACATGCAGCGTTTAGAAAACATTCAGCAACTAGAGGAAACATGCTGCGTTTAGAAAACATTCAGCAACTAAAGGAGACATGCAGCGTTTAGAAAACATTCAGCAACTTGAGGAGACATGCAGCGTTTAGAAAACATTCAGCAACTTGAGGAAACATGCTGCGTTTAGAAAACATTCAGCAACTTGAGGAAACATGCTGCGTTTACTAAAAGCTTCAGAAACCAAACGCTGCAAATACAAAACGCTGAAGAAGCTCAAAACACAACGAGACCAGGTGACACTAAAAAGTGACGCACACAGCTGGGAGACCAGGGGACACTAAAGAGGGACGCACACAGCTGGGAGACCAGGGGACACTAAAGAGTGACGAACACAGCTGGGAGACCAGGGGACACTAAAGAGTGACGCACACAGCTGGGAGACCAGGGGACACTAAAGAGTGACGCACACAGCTGGGAGACCAGGGGACACTAAAGAGTGACGCACACAGCTAGGAGACCAGGGGACACTAAAGAGTGACGCACACAGCTGGGAGACCAGGGGACACTAAAGAGTGACGCACACAGCTGGGAGACCAGGGGACACTAAATAGTGACGCACACAGCTGGGAGACCAGGGGACACTAAAGAGTGACGCACACAGCTGGTAGACCAGGGGACACAAAAGAGTGACGCACACAGCTGGGAGACCAGGGGACACTAAAGAGTGACGCTCACAGCTGGGAGACCAGGGGACACTAAAGAGTGACGCACACAGCTAGGAGACCAGGGGACACTAAAGAGTGACGCACACAGCTGGGAGACCAGGGGACACTAAAGAGTGACGCACACAGCTGGGAGACCAGGGGACACTAAATAGTGACGCACACAGCTGGGAGACCAGGGGACACTAAAGAGTGACGCACACAGCTGGGAGACCAGAGGCCTGTACTACGAATCCAGTTCAACATACCCTGGGTGTTTCTCAATGTCGAGTAAAGCTGCTCCAGAGCCACTATGTATTTCAAGCATACTACGTCATCGAGTGCCGCCGAAGGACTGTTCCAATGTCCAGCATACTTGGAATTCTACCGAGGCCGGCGTACTTTGTTGCGGGAAATTTCGAGGCTGCACATGTGTAGATTCCGCGGTCTTAAAATCCCCACAATGCTTTGCGCACGGACCAATTTCCCCAAATCTTTGGCGGAAAATGTAAGGCAGGGCCTCTCATCGCACACCTGCACACTTGCTAGCCTGTTCCATTCTTTGTTTTCCGAGGCTAGGAGTTATTCTTCTTGCCTCGCTTCTGAAGGAGCTCACTCTGAGGTACATTGAGAAACACCCCCTGGATATGTTTGAGTTACCCGGCTTACCTAACCCAAAACAAACGCGCTCTCACTAAGCGGTCCTACGACGCTGGTTATCAACTCGGTAACTCAAGCCAGGGTTTCTCTTTCTGGCTGAGTGCGGGTTCACATGAAAGGGGCGGGGTTAGCAACATTTGACCAATCACAAACATGGAGAGGCGTACTGACCAGA
>CM053242.1:2333216-2474987 GCA_028583405.1 Pogonophryne albipinna
TTGGAATGAATGGTGAAAAAAAACGGGGTTTGTCAAACAGAGCACATGGTGTAGTCCAAACGATAGCTGGGGATTCTGGGTAGTGTAGTGTCTTCTGCCATCCTTTACTCCGAAAAAATATTTGTTTCTCCTAATCGAAGGGGAAAAATACAAAAGCATGGCACACAATATAAACCAATCAATGTTGTGTAATTAACAAGGATAATCTGGTGTTTTCTAGTCGATGAGTAGTGCAGATATCACTGTAAAATCAATCGACAGTAAGGGGAATACTTACTTCCGGGTGTACAATTCTCCGTTATCCAATGAGAATGGACGCTCACATTGCCTTTAAGGGCAGCCGACACAAACGAATGCCGTGCTTCCATGAGCGTCAAATCCCGCCACAGATGGGAATACATTGCAATCAGTTGAAAGCTATTTGCGTCCCTTTATGAAGCTGAAGGAGCCTAGGAGCGTCACAACTGCACGCCACGGACACTGACCAAACGTCGCTCCTGGACGATTAGGGAGTGAGAGTGTGTTGCTCACTCAAACAACTCGGACTGAACTACCAACACGGAAGCAGAGGTGCGCTGACATTGTGAAATCGATCGGGCTTGATATATGGTGAAATTAAAATCAGTAGGTGAGGCTGGGGGAGCGGGAGGGGAAGAGGCTCTCCGTGCGCGGCGCAGGGGGCTATGACAGCGGACACTTTATTTATTGTCTTGTTTGATTCTGTTGGCTTATATTTTATTTGATCAATAAGGTATTTATATAGTTTTTCCCTTCAGTTATGCTAAAGTCTTTTATTGCACTTCAAGTCTAAAGTTTACATTTTAATTGTTTGGCACTGACTTTTCCTCATTGATGTTTTATGTTTGACTTAGTTATGTTTTACCCTCCTTTTCATGTTTATTGATGTTCACTGCTAGTGCTACCTCAGAAACTTCATTTTTATACTGAGAAACTGTGCCTTGAAGCCATATCAAAATGTTGAATTGTTCATTCAGGGATTCATTTCAGAAATAAAACCAGCTTGAAATGCTATTTTGGTCTGTTACTCCTTTTTGTTTTAGTTTCTGTTACCTTGTAGGTGCTTGTTCTGTTAAGTAACTTAAAAATAACCATAATAACCGACATGAAAAAATATCGTGATATATATCGTCTATCGTGATACTGCTTGAAAAATATCGTGATAATATATTTTTCAATATCGCCCACCCCTATACTGATATACACCTGAACATCAGCAGGAGAGGACTCTTTAAATTAGAGACACTACATACTGATATACACCTGAACATCAGCAGGAGAGGACTCTTTAAAGTAGAGACACTACATACTGATATACACCTGAACATCAGCAGGAGAGGACTCTTTAAAGTAGAGACACTACATACTGATATACACCTGAACATCAGCAGGAGAGGACTCTTTAAAGTAGAGACACTACATACTGATATACACCTGAACATCAGCAGGAGAGGACTCTTTAAAGTAGAGACACTACATACTGATATACACCTGAACATCAGCAGGAGAGGACTCTTTAAAGTAGAGACACTACATACTGATATACACCTGAAAATATGCATTGAGTAATGTGTAACTAAGTGCAGTTCATATAAATGTACTTAGTTACTCTCCGCTGGGCTCCAGGTGTTTGTATTCCTCAGAGGGAATCTGCTGATATAAAGTGAACTGGTGCAACACTCCTCACTCCTCATAATCTCTGTGGCGACATTTCTCATCCTGAAACACACAGGTGACACTAGAGACCACTTTAAATCTATTATTCTCACATATGTCACAGAGCTGATCCACTGCTGCTCCTAAATCCATCTTTAAACAAAAGTCATGCTCGAAATCTGTCTCAGAAAGCTCCAGTTTTATCTCTTTGTGTCGGTTTCTTCTCTCTTTTATGAGCTTAAGGGATAGCATTGTTTTTGCACGATGGATTAAAGTATTTAGGAACGAGAAGACGTGTTTTGAGTCAGGTTGGCATCCATCTGTGCAGCTGCAGAGGAGCGGTGGGATGAGGAAGAGACGGGGATCACTGAAGTGTGATCCGTTACGCAATCAACACCATCAGGACAAACATCAGAGCGGAGGAACAAGGAGATACTGACAGTTTATCATGTTCAGAGTCCTTGAAAACAGAGGTGGATCGCCAGTCCTTGGAGAGGAGTCGATGTGTTGGGTTGTATTTTTCTCAAAAGAAGTCGAATGTTGATTTTCTTAAGATCTACCAACGACCTCTCATGAATAGAGCAATACATTAGTCGAACAAGTGCCTACCAAGTTCACAGAGCCACATTTGACATCTCTTAGTTGCAACCAACAGTCCAAAAACTCAAACATATTTCATTTATGAAAGCAGAAAGCAGAAAATACCAGCAAATCTTCACATTTGAGAGGCTGAACGCAGGAGATTATGGGTGTTTTGGCTTGAAAATTACTTTTAAATGTTGCTTAATCATTCTCAATTTGTCAAAAAACTCAACAACTACGTCCAAGACCTGAACCATTATTCGTCATTATTAGACAAGGACCTTGCTTAACGACACATCATGATAAGATGGTGCTCAAAACATTAAATCTATCACACCAACAATTTGAATTCAAATTCAAAGCATGCATCAACATACAGTCCAAGTTAAGCTATGTGTGTATAAAAGTTTAACATTAGAATTTCAATGTTGACAAGACAGTCGTGCTGGGAGGTATACCGCTTCATACCGAATACCGTGAACTTTTTACCGTGATGTATTTTACATAAACCGAAATACCGTTGAAAAAGCGTTGAAGGGGACTCGTATCATGAAACGCATGCTGGGTACAGCGCCAAGTGTAGTCGCAGCATAACATGTGGAGCTGAATGTAAAGATGGACGCTGAAGAGAAGGAGATGGAGATGGAGATATGACGCACAATAGGGCTGCTCGGTTATGGCAAAAATCATAATCTCGATTATTTGGGTCAATAATTGATATCACGATTATTAAAAACGATTATCCATTAACTTTGAAAACATCAATTTATTGGAGAAAAAAAAATGAACAGTATGTTTTTAACAGTTGATGAACTTTAAGTATAATTCTACTGAAAAAACCCAATAATAAAAAAAATATCGTTTTATGTCGATTACGTTGTTTTCGTAATCGTTGCAAGCCATAATCGTAATTGCGATTAAAATACGATTAATTGAGCAGCACAAGAAGAACGTAGCAGAGGAGCCGGGTCTGTCGTTTGGAGGTTTTTTGGATCGGAAAAATCTGACGTGAAACAAACAAACATCTATTGCAAATGTTGTGGAATTTAAATTGTAGCCTGAGGAGGTAACACAACCCCAACAGGAAGCACTTATGTGAGTACGAAGAATGTATGAAACACGATCTGCTTCAACGAGCAGTGCTGGGGAAATGTCTAAAGTAAAGTTGAATCTGAATACGCATTTGTTCTGCCTATGATAGGAAAAGCAAAAGATGGAAAGAGATCACAAACACGATATGATTGCATCTCCAAAGAGATATCTCCCACGACTACATACAGTAGACAAAAGGGGGCTTCAGGTCGAGGACCAAACCCTGGGAGCCACGCTACGAGTTGCCGGGCGGAAATACCCTAACCCATGATATACGTTTTTCGTGAGGTTGCAAAATAACTACTTATGCACAAACAAAAGCCTCTGAGGAAGCAGGTCACTTTGACTAATTAGGAACGTCCTGTACGCAGTGTGACAACAGAGCTCAGAAACACGGCTGAAAACAATGGCTTGGAAACAGAGTTTTTATATTTTGTTGATAAGTGCTAAGTTATTATCTACAGATCTATTAACGTGTTCTAAACAAGTTGCATACATAGTGCAAGGAAATAGTAAAAACTGCCAAACACAAGCTCAAATAGCCCAACGTGGTGTCTTTAAAGTGCTTGTTATGCTCGGTCAACATGCGGAACTCAACTATGTGTGTTAAAGCATGAAGGAGAAACTGAAGCATGTCACACTTCAGAAGCAAGAAGCAAGAAGCAGGACGTTTGCCTGAAGGAAGGACTGACAACATGTTGCTGATTCAGTTTGAATTGATCACATTATTACTGCAACCCAAAAAGAATAACCAAGGCCTGAACTGCATTGGCCTCACGATAATAAAAGATATATGTAATTACTCCTGATGATTAGCAGGATATACATTATTTCACTGTCTTTCACAAAAGCAGGAAAGAAACCGAACTGAAAACTGCTGACTTGCCGCTGTTGTCTAACTAATACAATCTCAAGATGCAATTATTGCTCATCTGCTGCTGGATGCTCATATCGTGGACCTGTGTGTGTGTGTGTGTGTGTGTGTGTGTGTGTGTGTGTGTGTGTGTGTGTGTTTGTGTGTGTGTGTGTGTGTGTGTGTGTGTGTCGCAGCAGTAGAAACCTAATGTTTGGCGACATTAAGAGAGAGGAGGCTTTACTTTTAATTTAGGTGAAGAGAGAGGGGTTAATATGCAAAACACACACACACACACACACACACACACACACACACACACACACACACACACACACACACACACACACACACTCATACTCATACTCACACTCACACTCTCTCTCGTTTATTCATTCTCGTTTTTTTTAGTGTGCGTGTGTTTCTTCCTTTTCTTATCGTGCACACGCACAGGTTTAAATGTAAACACAGAGAACGTGTACTCGCTTAAAAACCTGCACAACCTCCATGTCATGTAAGCGCAATAACGCATGAACGCGCAAAGAACAGAGACCCACACAAACTCCGCAGCACGCCTCTCTCTCTCTCTCTCTCTCTCTCTCTCTCTCTCTCTCTCTCTCGCTTTATCTCTCTCTCTCTCTCACACACACACACACACACACACACACACAAACTCTCTCGCTTTCTCGCTTTATCTCTCTCTCTCTCTCTCTCTCTCTCTCTGCACCCCCTCTCTGAGCGGCATTAGTCAATAGAGTCAGATACATAAACCACCCACCAGTCACCCAAAGCATCAGCTTTTCTCTGCAACAACACACAACCTGCAGCACTGCAACATCATTAAAACACACTCACTGAAATCACGTCCAAAAAGAAATCAGAGAGGGATTCTGGGTAAACATCTGATCAGCATGTTGGTGATACGAAGGTGTAATAGAGTCAGTGGGAGGCAGGATCTGTGTGTCTGACAGGAATAAACCACTGATGGAGGTACAGCAGAGAAAATGCGCACCAAAGTCAAAAAATGTGCTTCCGCCACACGGCTGTTAAAACTGACATTCTACATTATGGCGGAGGTTTATCTCCTGTGTAAAGCGGTACAAACATGACAGGCAGCGGTGTCACATTTGAAAGGCTACAGTTGGACTTAATTAATCAATTACGGATGCTTACAGGTGTTAATTCGCGCTGTTTGATGCGGATTTAAAGGCTTTAAAGAAGTGTTTGATGTATCTTACCTTCAAAGGGAGACTGTCTCTCTCCGTGTGCATAGAAAAAAATAAAAATAAAACCGCGTTTGCTCCAAATGTAAGGTTAGTCCCCCTCTCCCCGGGGTGTCGCGCACCTCATGTGCGGAGGATTCTCACTGAGATCTCTGCTCACTGCGTGTCTGTCTGTCTCCACATCTCGCGAGAGCTCCTCCTTCTCACGCCTCCTTATGCTCTCTCTCTCTCTTTCTCACTCTCTCTCCTTAGAAAACACAGACCTGAAGCTACAGGTGTTAGACATATTCTTACAATGCTAAACATCCACACAAATCTTAAAGCTGCAACGAAACCACCACCAAATCTCACTTTCTTTCAAAAATATATATAATTTCTTCATTCATTAGTCAGTTTATTGAATGTCAGAAACAAAAACATACAACAATAATATATATATTCTCTTTTTTTCCATTTCTTGCTGCATTTCAGGGGGAATCTGCTTTCTACTCCTCTGCTGTTAATTCACAGTTTAGTTCTCATATTTTCCATTAAAAACACGCAATAAGTGCATAAAATGTTGGGTCGTATTGATACTGCATCGTAAACATGGTGGACAAAGTACTCCTTTATGCAATTTGTCAAAAACATCCCCTCTTTTCACCCTCTGTCTGAAACCAGAGCCCAGTCTGCTCTGAATGGTTAGCTGGCCGGCTCTGTTGTGATTGGTCAACCGCTTAGAGATGTCCCGCCCCTAAGCCTATCACGTACAATGTGTTGGAGCGCTAGCCAATAGGAGCGTGAGTGTATAGTGATGTCACTATGTTCCGGAACTTTGGGATTTTAGCCTTTGCAGACCATTGACATGCACTAAAACCTATAGAACACACTACAGGGAGGGGAACACTCCAAAAAACGTAAAAGGAATTATTTAACATATCTTCTTTTTTCAATCCCTTGCATCTGATTGGTTAGCTGGCCAGCACAATAAAATTGGTAATATTTCCAATACCAATCAGACAAGAACTTCATTAAATGAGAGGCATTTTTATTGTTCGGAAGCAACAAAATGAACTTCCTGAACTTAACTTTCGTCGAGTGTCTCGATTTTCTGTTTCATACTTCTACTTAGTAATGGAGAAAGTACTCTGATCCTTATTTAATGATAAAAAACCTAAAAAAATACCAGTAAAAGTCATATTTTTATTACCGTAATATACAGTGAATGTAATGCACTAAATTCACTGCATGTACTGTACCAAGGGGAATGAATGGAAGTGTGTGTGTGTGTGTGTGTGTGTGTGTGTGTGTGTGTGTGTGTGTGTGTGTGTGTGTGTGTGTGTGTGTGTGTGTGTGTGTGAATGGGGGCACGTATAACCTGGTGCCTGTGCCAGCACTACTGGTCTGCACAGTGTGTGTGTGTACATTTGGCTGCAATAGATTAATCTGAGTTTAACCAGTGTCTACACACACACACACACACACACACACACACACACACACACACACACACACACACACACACACACACACACACACACACACACACACACACACACACACACACACACACACACACACACACACACACACACACACACACACACACTGACGCTTGTATGCTACCATATAAGCAGAAGTCACTTTCATTTCCATAATGAATGAGCTTCAGTGAGAAGTGTGTGTGACTTATATCTGTATTTCACTTTCATTCTTACTTAAACTCAACAGAAATGCATATTGAAGTCACCTTGTTGCCATGGTTGACATGTTCAAAGTCATTAAAGGACTCATATTTTGATATGTGTTTATGTTTGATACGTTTAAACAACATACAGTTGAATGAATGACTAATTAGTGAATTACAACTTGTGTAAGTGTTATGCTTGATCCTGATTGGCCAGTGCAGAACATGCAGACATTAAACTGACATATAAGTTGATTGAAAGGTAGGACAAGGAAATATTATTGCACATCCACTCCTTTTATACACACATATATATAAATATATATATATGTAATCATTAACTTCGCTGAGCCGATGCTTTATCTCTCCCTATTGGCCAAACTCTGCATTACATCTTCAGCTGTTTCTAAAAAGTTTCTATTTATTTAAATCTCTATATCCTCCTCCTGCAGATATTGCCTGTGTGTGTGTGTGTGTGTGTGTGTGTGTGTGTGTGTGTGTGTGTGTGTGTGTGTGTGTGTGTGTGTGTGTGTGTGTGTGTGTGTGTGTGTGTGTGTGTGTGTGTGTACCGTCACATATTCATGATATTACTGGAAACATTAGTAGACAGCCTTATTATCTGTGAGGCATGAGCTGCGCTGCATTAGCATTCAACCAAATCTAATGTTTCCCGCAAACACACACACACACACACACACACACACACACACACACACACACACACACACACACACACACACACACACACACACACACACACACAAACTCACTCACACACTCCTCTGCGTAATGCACTCTTCACCCTCTTTAATTCATCTCTCTTTCCTCCTTCCATTTATTTATTTTTGTTCATGACAAATAATACTTGTCATCAGCCCATTTAAGGAATATTTATCTCTCTTCTCTCTCTCTCACACACACACACACACACACACACACACACACACACACACACACACACACACACACACACACACACACACACACACACACACACACACACACACACACACACACACAAACACACAAACACACACACATGCAGGGGCGTGCACAGACATTTGGAGGGGCTATCGCTCTGAACTGGGAAAAGGCCCCCCCCCCCCGAAAAAAAACACAAGACCTTTTGAAAATTGTAACTTGTTTTTAATGTAAAAGAAACCAAACGATTATTACATCAACTAGATTGAACAGTAATTCACATCTCATAACAAAATAAGCTAAGGCGACTACTTGCATTCGGTGACTTGATTTTAAAAAAGAAAACCAGGGACATGTTTTGTTTTGCGGTCCATATCTCATTAACATATCTAATGTTAGTAACCATTAAAGACAACATGGGGACAATCCGGCACAATCCTATTTTTCATCTTGAATTTGTCTTAAATCTGGTGAAATAAATATACAAATGAACTGGCATTTAGATATACTTCAAGTACAAAAACTAAAAGTACTTATTTTCCAGAATAATAATGTTAAACCAGTGGATTATTATCTTTAATTGATTCCATAATAATATTTTTTTTCTTAGCGTATTTATATTTTGTGTTAATAATAAAAGTACAGATTTTGTTTTACTGGACGCCCCTCCCCCCTCAACCTCAGAGGGAAGCTAACAAAATAAAATACATATATATATATATATTATATTGTAAATACAAATGGGTAACAATGAAAATATACAATAAATAATAATTAAAATATTAATACAATTGTTATAAATAATATTAACAATCCAATTTTCCACCTGTGAATAAATTAAGTGTTTCTAATCTGATTTCTGATGCTCATAATATATTTATAATGTGGCTTGCATATGTCTTTGTTCGGCATGTGGTAGAACATGTGCGTGTTCTTGCTCATCCTTTTATCAAAATGACCCCAAAATGACCCCAATTAACCTCTTAAGCCCGAGGGTCCCCCCAGGGGACCCCTCCCACCGTTTTTTTATGAGACTATGTCTCAGGGCTTCTTAACATTTATGAAACTATTAATGTTCCATACCCTTTTAACGCTAAGAAACTCCGCTAACTGACAATGTGAACCATTTTTAGCTAAAAGAAACACAAGAGTAATACCAAGCCTTTGAATTAGCATGGAGCGAAAAAATGCTAACTAATGCTAACGGATTTTGCACAGCACTCACGGTAGAAATGCCCTTATTACTTATCGTAACTGCACAAACAAGATATACGATTTAAAGCTGAGACTCCACAGATTCCACACATGTAATATCATCACTGTAGGCCCCCGAATTGCGGAGCTATCAGCCAGAAAAGAGAAAGTAAACAACATCCGGTTTAAAAAATATTACAATAATTTCGTCTTACCTTTTTTGATTTGTGATCAAAAGTTGTGTTCACCGGAATAAAAACGCCGCTCAAGGTTAATCCAATGTCTTTGTGTCACGTAGACATTTTGACTGATAATCCTTCATCATATTTATGGCAATATACTGGGTATAAAGTTTCGCCGTCCAGGCGTGCACTTTTAGATATGCTTTGTCCGTTTCTCTATTACGTCCGCTATGGTAATGTTTACGTTGATTTGGGAACTGCCCATCGATTCTATTGGTTCTGATGGTTAAGAAAAAGGTGTAAATCACACGAATCGACCAATGGGTTCCAGAGATATGGTCCTGCGTAAAGTATAAAGAATGCCAGCCAGTTTAAGTACTTTACGCAGGCGGCTTCATTTATTGTTTACTACATAACAGCAGGCATTACAGCTATGAGCAGGACCCAGAGCGCACAGAGCCCAGAGCGGACAGCAGATAACGGAATTGCAGTTTTATTGCTTATAGATTATCAGAACATTTCAAAGGGGACACAGCCACATTGGATATTAACCTATGGATTAACTACATCATCGTTTTTATCGTTTTAATGCCATTGAAGACCAGTTTAGACCAGGCAAAGACGAAGGTAAGCCATTAGCCTAGCGCATGCTAGTACCTAACTCCACTTGTTTTGATGTACGTTTTTGTTGATAACGTCGCAAGTTTGTATCTTTCAGTGTTGAGGTGGGCACCGTTAGATTCTGTGTCTTTACGATCAAAAACGATGTGTTGGATGTGCAGCTAGGATAAGTAATAAGGGAGCTAGGATAAGTAATAAGGGAGCTAGGAGTGATTTTCGGTGCAGTAATAGGTTAGCATTTTTCGCTCGGGGCTAATTCAGATGCTCACTGTTAGCATTGTGTTTTTTTTTGAAAAAATAAATGAAAAAGATCAGTTAAATTAGTTTTTCCCCGTTATATGGATATAAAATATTCATAGTTTATTAAATAGTAAGGTTCCTTAGACGTTGTTTCCTGCAAATGACGCGATTTCGGTCCGTGGGGCCTATAAGTGCTATATAAATAAACTTGCCTTGCCTTGCCTAAGAGGATAACAGAGTATGTTCTTATATTTTATTTTTTATTTTTTTCACAACAGTTGTATTTGGATGGAATGAATACCTATAGTGAAAATTCAAAGTAATAAAATGATTTTTACAGTGAAAAAGTTCAAATGGAACTGATGGTTCCCAAATTACCCAGAGGTGAGTCCGCCTGGACTTTATTTTTCTAAACCTCTCTAAAAAGGTCAAATTTAACTTGTTTTGCATCAATCTTGATACAGGGTACTTATTATATGTTATAGTTTGGATTCCTAAAGCTTTTTGTCTACTAACCCATCATTCAAGGGTGGTTTTTACTATAAGTAATGGGTATTTTTTAGGCGGACATTAGAATTTACATGTTTTTACTATGTTCCATCTGAATTTACTTTAAAATAAAAACATCTATATTGATTCTGACACTTCTACATCCAACTCACAGATGTAACCTTGCTTTGAGAGAAAAGATTATTAATTTACCCCTTTTAGAAGTGAAGATATAGTCTTTGTTGTGTTAGTGGCATTTTCGAGCCTGAAACCTGAAAAACAGGCTCAGGGCTTAAGAGGTTAATTAGAGGAGAATCCAAAGAGAGAGAGAGAGAGAGAGAGAGAGAACTAATAACAAACGTTAAAAAGCAGAAAGAAAACAGAATATATGGAAAGTGGAACATCCCTCTATCTGCAGTTCTATCGGGGTCAGCACCAGGACTCTTCTAAGCGATGGTGAAACGGTTCCGAGTTGATTAAATCTTGTTTGCAGTGATTATGGCGACAGCTGCCAGGAAGAGACGAGCCAAAACGGCCCGTTATCGTCAGAGAGCCTGGGTTCGACTCGCTCCACAAAACGCTGACACGCTCCTGTCTTCCTCTGATTGTCCAAACTGCACCGTACGAAATTTAGAGAGACATCCATTTCTCTCAAATACAGATGACTGCAGGTGTGTTCTGCTGATTTTTGCAGATACCTTTCCAAAATAAACAGGTATCTTCATGCAAAAACCATGTCTATCAAGTCTCATACCATCTCAAATCCACTCGAGGAACACTAAATCTCTCCTGGATCACTGGTGACGAACACATGACATGCAAGGTGAATTGCAACCAAATAAAACAAGAACAAAACTAAAGGACTTGCCCAAGTTTAGGCATCAAAACGGATAAGTTAGGTTAATGAAATGCTGCTGGTTTGGTTTAAAATAAGGAAGGTTCCTATATTATTGAAGTGACAGATGTTCATTTGAAAAAGTCAACATTGGCTCCCTATCTATCAGCCTCAATAGACTTCTGCAGACTTACCTCAAATACATATGATTTGTCAAAAAAGGTTTTGCGGGAGAAAATATGTTTAACTTGAGACATGATCGACAATGCATTGGACGTAATGTTTAGTACACATATATCATTTCTTAATTTAAAATGTTAAAAATATTTTCCTGTGCAAATTCATTAAAACACATGTAATAATTGGCCACATGTGTCAAACTCAAGGCCCGGGGGCCAAATCAGGCCCGTGGTGGATTTATTTTCGGCCCGCAGGATAATTTCTCATTACTATTAGATCTGGCCCGCCGGTATATTGCACTCACACCTTCACTCCATCCTGAGGGTCTCCTCAGCTCAGAGCCTGAGCCCAAACATTGATGACCTTGCACCCAAGATGAGATGCCAAGTATCTGAACTAGCATCACAGAGCAGCACACTGAGTTTAATGGATGCTTCCTTCTGCACTTTCTCTCATGACAACAGGACATGTTTGGTTTTTTCTTTGAGGGGAATAGTTTTGTTGAAGCTGTTGTTGGCCTGTGGAAAAATGTACTCATAAGAAATTTGCAGATAGAGCCATAAGAAATGAATGCAACTGATTATTTAATGTTTAATGTTGTTTTATAGGCAATAATTTAAGCTTTGTTAGTTCCAGGTTTAATATGTGCAATAAGTTCATTTCAATAAGTTCTGCAATGAACATTGAACCAGTCCGGCCCTCGACTAGCACACATTTTTTTATTTTGGCCCACTGTGTATTTGAGTTTGACCCCCCTGCTCTAGACCCTTTAGTACAGAACTTGGTCATGCAATACAACTGTTTTAATTGGGTTAGGAAAATATTACCGTTTGGTTTACAATACCTTCAGAAGTGGCTTTACGTGAGTACAGAAATAACGTAACAAATGGGACACAAACAGCAGTTTCATGCAAAAGAAATATTGCTTTTGGATCCATATAACCAACACATCTTCCTCCTTAATTGTTACGAACTCAGACACTTAGGATGTAGGACCCAATTGCACGACCCGGGAGACAGAGGTAAAGTATTTGTAAGATACTTTATTTTCCAAATACAGCATTGAACAACAAAAAACTATCAAATCTCTAGCCGAGATGACAAAAGTAGAGAACAAAACTGAAAGCGCTCACGTAGTGAGGAATCAAACTTTTTCAAGAGCACTAGGAGCATAGACCTGACCATAGCAAGAGACAATAGGAACTGACACTGAACGCTGGGAGACAGGGGAATTTAAGCACATGATAATAAGACACAGGTGGGAACAATCAGGGCTGATGCTGATGAGCACAGGAGACACAGAAGGAGTGGACAATCAGAAGCTGGAATGAGAGGTACATGGTGAGTGACAAAACAAACCTCTCTAGCATTTCTGTCGGTGCACAACATTAATCAGATTGTGTTTCTTTCCTTGTCTTCCAGGTATTTTCTCACAACTGAAACCTCTCTTTTGTGATCACACTTCTGAAAGATTAGGCTCCATTCGACCCACATTAGGTCAACAATTCCTTCTTCATTTAATATGTTATTATGCGTTGCAGCAGCATGAAAAGACAAGGCATTATACATTAGAGAAATTAAAACACTAGAAATAAACAATTCAAAAGTAAATATCTCAAATAGAAATAAGATTACAAAAGTAGAAAATATTCATGTTGAAATATAAAGCAGGATATTATGTGTGTGAGAGTAAGAATAAGTTAATAAGCTTTTCTACCCCTTCCAGCCCTGTGTTGTGCTCTCTGTATCTCTGAACACCCTTATAAATATATAATCTCTTCTCTGGGGGACACTCAGAGCTCCATATCTTCCGCACAGGGCAGAGGTCGAAGGAAATGGCTCTTGACTCCATGACGTCTTTACATAACCTCATAAAGCTGCTCTCTGGTGAATAAAATACTTTGAACGCTGCAGGATTAGAAACGGCTTTCTCTTCCTCCCGTCTTCCTCCTTCAGATCTTTTCTCTTCTGTCATTCGTCCTCCATCTTTATCCCGTGTTCTCTCCGTGAGGTTATCGCGTGCAAAAACCCAAATTGCTGGATTACGGCAAAGTCACCTTGCCCTTTACTTCGGATGATCGACACATAGACACTTGCAGAGTCTTTCTTTTAAACACTGCGTCTCACGCCTCCATCACAGCGTTTCAAACACACACACACACACACACACACACACACACACACACACACACACACACACACACACACACACACACACACACACACACACACACACACACACACATACACACACACACACACACACACACACACATACCATGTATACATCACTTCAGGGGACATTACATTGACTTACATGCATTTCCTGGAGACGTATCCTAACCTAACCCTAACCAAGTCTTCACCCTCAAATTAATGATTCCCCTTATGGGGACCTCCAATTTGTCCCCATAAGGGAGGCGAGTCCCCACACGTGACTGTGTAAACAGATTTAGGTCCCCACAAGTATAGTAATGCTAGGCCACACACACACACACGAGAAAAGGTGATTTCATGGCGTGCTTGTTTCCTCAATTCCAGCTGAAGGCAATTCAGGATTTGGTTATCTTTTTCTTTTTTGGAGATTAACTTCTGCAGGAGGATTTTTCCTATATATTTCAAAGAACAATTGATACCTTTGCGATCAGGAAAAACAATACACAAGTGTTACGTTCCCTCTTGGCTAGGGGTACAAAAGGGAAACGACACGACCAGATTGGAATTGGTAAATGTTACCGGTGGTTTATTTGTAACCAAAAATGATGAACACAAGAATGTACGCAAACAGTTTGACACCGACAAAGGGCCAAACTGTTACCAGTTAACAAAAGGAGAACTCCAAACGAGAGTTGCACCGGAGTATACAAAAGGAAAGAAAAGTACCTCACTCCTTAAAGTGGAACAAACCAATAAACAAAAAGAGACTGTATGAAAACACAGCTGTTGCTGATCAACAAGTGCCAGTCACCTGGGTCTAAGCAGTACTCCTACAAATGCTGATCTACAGGCGCTAAGCTAACCTGGGTCCAAGCAGTTTCACAATATCAATAATCCTACACGCTGTTCAACAGGAGCTAAGCAACCTGGATCTAAGCAATACACACCCACTAAGCTATACTAAACACTGAACACACTGCTAGGCAGTCTAAAGAAGCACAGAATACACACTGCTAGTCAGTCTACAGGATCACAGAATGAAGGCTTTGTCACAATGAGAGGGTTGAGGCATCTGTCACACAATACAGAGCCTCCAGACTGATGTTCGTGCCCGGCCTTTATACTCCTCCCCCGGATGACGTGGCAGAAGCGGTCAGGACTTGAGTGACGTCTGTCCAATCCCTGCGGATGTTGCGAGGTCGAGACGGCCACTGACGGCATATGAACGGCACGGCTCATTTGCATACCCACACACACAGAGTTAAAGGCACAAGGTAGCAGCGGCTGTAACAACAAGCATTTTCCTGAATGTACGTTTTTCTTTCAATGTCATCAAAAGATTCCTGATTTTTCCCATGTTGCGAAAAATCAATATTGAGCAACCACCATGTCAACATTCATTTGATTGTGGGTTTTTAATTGAAGTTAATTGTAATTTTATAGTTGTACTAACACATGTCCTGATATGTTGATCCATGCTATGATGTGTCGTTATGAATGTAGATTTAATAGAGACTCCGAATGACGCTGCTTTGTCCTTCATTTTACTCTAAATCAGACCATCATTTACACAATTAACCTAATTATTTATTAAAGAAGGCTTAAAACTAAAGATTGAGAACAAAAACTCACAATAGCAATGTCTACTGAGTTAATGAATCAAGTGAGAAGTCGTTCATTTTCTCATAGACTTCTATACAAGTTCATGTCCATATGCAACCAGAAGTGTTGCCCCCTGCTGGATATTAGAGAGAATGCATGTTTAAGGCACTTCCACATTGGCTTAGTAAGTTGTAACTGTCAAATATCTAAGTCAACAAACACACATTTCCATTTGAGAAGAAGGGCAATTTTCTCATAGACTTCTATACAATATTGTAACTGGAGGAGTCGCCCCCTGCTGGATATTAGAAGGAATGCAGGTTTAAGGCATTTCCTTATTGCTAACCCTTACAGACCCAGAGGTTGCCGCTTGATTTGAACCAATAAAAAGTAGAAGAGGAAGTTCCTGTCAGATGTTGTGACAAGTTCCTCCTAAAATCCCCTAATTTCTTACATCAAGAAGAAGAGGGGTTTATAGATGCTGTTCAAAGACCCAGAACCATTACATTACATATTAGTGACGCCTTTAAAGCAGGAGGATTTCCGACACTAAGTTTGAGTTTTGCTGTGATTGTCGCAAAGAAATAGTACAGATGTCGTAGTATTACTTTAAACAAACGCTACTGTCTTTCTCCTCCTGCCATCTTTGATTTATACCATGTTGTTGCCTTCAATAGCACTTTGTTTTAATTGATGTGAGTTCGGCGACATTAATCATGAGTAAGTGAGATTAATGTCGACCTCGATGATGGTTGCCACCAGTCTGCAGGCACTGATTATGAAGCAGAGAATGGAGACAATAGAGAGAAAGACACCTGGTAAACTGATGAGCTTCCTGTCCTAAAAACGCCTTCATCTCATCCTCCCACACTTTCACCCTGCCTTCGTCCGTGCTCGGAGTTTTAAAGTCGGGAGGAAGAGGAGGACTATTATCACAAGATGAATGAAGTTACCATATTTTCATTTCCACAAGGTGTGAGGACACATGCCGATGAAGAATGGAGAGAATGCGAGTGTGTGTGTGTGTGTGTGTGAGAAGAAACAGTAAAAATGAACAAGGAAAGATTTTGAGCTTTACTAAAATGCCTCTCAGGCAGAAATGATCTTATTGGTTGAGTTACTCAAGGTAGCTGAGAGCTGAAGCCGTGAAGAGCAATTGTTAGGATGGCAGCTCAATTAAAACACTATTTTCTGAAGCATTTGTTTTTAGAAGATGGAGAGCAATATCAACAACAATGGATACTAATAAAGTACTGCTTCCCCATTAGATGTTTGTGCATTTTCTACGTCCTTTTCCTAAAATGTCACAATCAAAGCACGTCAAATAAGCTGCAGGAAAAACACGTTTTCAAGATAAACAAACTCACTAAATTGAAGTATCATCATCATACAGTCCTGAACCCATGCAAAGGCTCCACACTGCAGACATTCCCTGACTTCTGCAGGATAGTGCTGAGATATAAAAATGGCCTCCAGATGGCATGAAAGACTACAAACCTCAATCAACTCCTTTGACTTTTCTCTATGCTTAACGTGGTCAAAGAAAGTTTAAATACTGCAAAAACCACCTTACAAAACTGATTGCTGGAGTAATTCAATGCACGACAATGGACAATATTGCACGGCTACGCAGTGCACGGAAAGTGCTTTGATTACATTGTGCATAGACTCAGGCAATTTGCTAAAACCATGCCTCAACACGGATGATGGTTAATGGAATATAAAGTGCAACCCCACAGAGAGACACAATACAATATGCCATACCTATATTTCCCGACAGAACAAACAACGCTTCATTTATCATCAGCTTGACAACATTCAAATCATGTGTGAGTAAAACTGGTGCACATTCAGTGTGTGTGTGTGTGTGTGTGTGTGTGTGTGTGTGTGTGTGTGTGTCCAAATTGTGGAAGCCCTACATACAGGTGTGTTGATATGTGATAAGTAGTCACGGCCATACACTCCTTGTTTTCTGTGTTTTCCATAGGAACGCGTGACGGCAGCTGTGTTGTTGTTGTTGTTGTTGTTTTAGACATATTTGAATTTGACCCTTAAAAGAGAGAGACACACAGAGTGAGAGAGGTGTAGACATCCAGTGCAGTATATTTAAATCATACACTCATACAAGGGACGCCACAGAGGAAGGAAGACAGGAAACTTATAAGGTACGTTTTCATAGTCATTTTTTATACGATTTGATTTCACACAGAAGTCAGTTTATTCAAAATGCTTACGTTATAATGTCTTTATTGATTCTAGAGGAAGTTTGGGCTTGAGAATTCAAATATTTGGGCAAAAATATGCATTATTAAGTCAGCTTGAATTTATAGAGCAATAGGCATTTAACTGGTTACCATCTAGTGAAAGATTATTAGTGATGCATTATGGGAAATGTAGGATTAAGCGATATTGAACCTCTCAACAGATGTACAAATTATTTTTCCTTGAAGCATTTTTAGCTTTGTAAATCGCTGTCTCTGGATAAATATTTGACTATGTTCTGCAGATAGTCACTCACGTTGTCTGTTTGCTGCTACACTAAGTCTAATTTGAGTCGTTTGAGTCTTTCCAAGCTCCCTTTGTCAGTGGCTTTTGGATGGGTTACTGAAATAAGGTCTGTGGTTAGCACAAGCTGGAGAGATTTTTATTCTACTACATAAAATACGTCAGTAAATACCCCACTGTTGAATTTTAAATAAGCGGTTGCTCACTTTCATTTCATTTCAAACCTTTATTTACCCAGGTGAATCCCATTGAGATCATTGATCTCTTTTTCAAGGGATACCTGCTCAAGTAGGTTCCACATGAAACATAAAAGCATAAACAGAACAACAAAAAGGACATTTTACAGCATCATTACAGGGATTACAATTTACAATAACTATCCACATGAGCAGGTACCAACAGCTTCCGATTGACTAGCATCCAACCGAGCTTTAAAAACATTTAGTGGCACCAGATTGTTCAGTTTCCATTTCAATTGCAGACTATTCCAAGACAGAGGAGCTGCGCATCTAAAAGCTATCTTCCCTAAGACAGTCCTAGCAGTTGGCACATTTAATAAAACCACAGCATGAGATCTCAGGCAGTAGCCACTTACAATTCGCCGTCAGATCAGGGAGCAGATGTAGGATGGAAGTTTCCCTAACATGGCTTTGTATATAAAAATTTACCAGTGACTGAGCCTCCGTACAGTTAGCGAAGGCAAACCAGCCCTTGCATACAGGGTGCAGTGATGGGTTAATGCTTTACAGTTTGTCACAAATCTCAGTGCACTGTGATAGGCAGCATCTAGCTTGACCAGGCAATTGGCAGGTGCATTCATATACATCAAATCACCATAGTCCAGCACAGGTAAAAAGGTCACAGAGCCTTTTCCTGGCCTCAAGCGAGAAGCAGGACTTGTTCCTGTAGAAGAAACCTAGCCTAACCCTCAGCTTTGTAAGCAGGTTATTGACATGAAGTTTAAAAGTGAGACAATCATCAAGCCAGATACCAAGGTATTTGTAACAGGTAACCACTTCAAGTTTTATTCCTTGCGTAGTTACAATATCTACAACAGGCTCTGGTGTCTTTTTAGCTTTTGAAAAGAGCATTACCTTGGTTTTATCAAGGTATCACAAGTGTCTGAATGAAACGACTAAACGTCATCACCCTACATTAGCTGCTTTTAGTCATGTGACCGTGCTGTAGTTCCTATATTTTTTACATTGGCTTTTATTTCTATTTGAAATGTGTGTGATGTGTCCTGTTATTATGTGTGTTCCTTTCAGGACACCACGTGGTCTGTGTTTTGTTTTTATGTTGACCTCAAATGTATGCCTCATGTGGTTATTGTATTCACGTTTCTGTGGTCTTCATTTTTACTTTTGACTTGTGAAGCACTTTGTGAAATCTAGTTCTGTGAAAGGTGCTATAATAAATAAACGTATTATTGTTATTGTTATAGCCTAACGTTAGCTTTTTAGTTCTAGAGATTAACACTTCAAAAATCACAAAAGTGTAGTTAAAGGTGGGGTAGGTAGGTTTTTGTTATATTCCATGGAATGCTCTTAAAATCCCGATAGCAATGAATACTTCAAATGCTTTGAAAATAAATACATAAAAACTTATCTCGTGCCCTCATTGGTCATGTGCGCGTTTGTGTGTGTTGGAGGAGGGGCTCTGTGAGGAAGTCTGAAGGAAGGGGCAGATTTTTTTCGGCTGCATACTTTCAAATTATAGCGCCCTCGAGCTGGTTTCTCCAGTCTTACCTACCCCACCTTTAAGATGTGGAGATTATTTTACAAACAACGATTGTTCGCCACAGAGAATATTTTCTGCAATATCCCAAAAGCCAATTCAAAATTCCCATGTTTTCCCTTTTCGTTGAGGGAACCAGGGTGAAGCTAACTGGGCCTACAAATAAAGGGAAATAAATACTTGAATATATCTCTTTTTCTCCTCCAGATATGGAAGTTAACTCTTCCTCCACCAATGAGTCCCTTCCTCAGCCTTACCTTACATTTGGCATCGAGTGCTACGTCGTCATGCCAGGCTTCTTTCAATTCATGTCATATGGCATCACCTTCATCCTCCTCCTCCTCCCTCTCTGCATCTTCGTCCTCTACCTGGGTCTCCAACGATGGCGTCAGCAGAGCTCCACTTCATCAACGACCAGTCACTCGGACATCTTCACTTTCCACATGGTCGTCATGGAGCTACTTTGTTTCTTAGGGTTCAACCTCTGCGTCTATGCTGTCTATGTGGAGAATTACAAAATGTTATCTGTCGGGTTCGTTAGTTGGTGTTTTGCCTGGTATGTACAGAATAGTTTTCACATCCTGACCTGTGCGGAGCGTTACCTGGCTGTCGTGCATCCCGTCACCTACCTGAATCTGAAAGGACAGAGAGGGGTCAGAATCAGAAACATCTGCATTGGGTGTGTTTGGCTGCTTAGCTTTGCAATGTCAAATCTACCTCCTGACCTCATATTTGGCTTTGATTTCGGGCTGTTGATTTTCGCCTTGATCGTTGTTTCCTTCTTCAGCCTTGCTGTTCTCTGCGTTCTGATTCGTCCAGGGCCAGGGGAGCAGGGCGGGGACAGGACAATAGTTGACCAATCAAAGCGCAGGGCTTTCTTCACCATAGTGGCCATACTGGGAGTGCTGTTGATCAGGTGTTTTGTTAGCCTTGTTAGGGCTGTATTTGAATTGTCAGACCAACCTGCGGATTGTGTTTTGCTGGCGGCTGAAGTCTGGTTCACTCTCCCCAGCAGTCTGGTGTTACCTCTGTTGTTTCTGCACAGAGCAGGGAAATTAGGCTGTTGTAAGAACAACAACAAATAAGAATATGAATTCACTTAGAGTTGCTTGAAATCCCTTTTTTTGGTTCGGTCTTCGTCAGTTCCAGAGACTTCGTAAGGGTTGGCGTTGGGGAGTTAGGGTTAGGGTCAAAAAGACTCACCACACAAGAAAATACAGTGGTTTACTTTAAAATATTAGATTATATGACATTTAGTTGACGTTTTTGGTTAGAATAACTAGGGAAATGGCGTTATTATTGTATGGATGTTATGCAAACAACAAGTTAATGTTGGCTTGTGGTTTCACGCTCCCATACTGACATTTTTGCTTTGTACACTTCATGTACACATTCAGGTGGGCTATATCATGTTGCATTGTTTATATATGAATTACAGTGCATTCTTTTCTGTAGGTGTTTGTTTTAACATTATATAAAAAACATCATGAATTAATTTAAGTTGCTGTATTGTGAGTTTTCTGTAAAAAAGTGAAAAGGGGTTTGAATGGTTTGAGGAGTAAAAAGAGTGCTACAACAAATATAGCATGTTATTATGTTACATTATGCACAATATATAACGCATATTAATACCTTTTTCAATACAATTATACCATTCAAATGATTTATAGCATATACATTAGACTGTTTATGGTGTACAGGTACAGATTTTGTATTACAGGGTTATTATAGAGGAATAGGAATAAATCCCACTGTGATTTGATTTATATGTTTGTGACAGTGATGCTTAGGTGAAGAGGATCAACCGAGAGCAGACATACCGTGTACACAGGAAACAAAGGGCTGTTTGAAAAATATGTCATTAAAATACCACAACCATGCAAAACAGTTCATGACTCTATTTGATTTGTTTACGCAGCAGGCTATGTGTTTACATCATTTGACTTCTGTCAACTGTCCATCTGATGAATAAACCACACTTGCATAAAGAGGTTGTTGGCTATTGCAAAAAACTGTCAGAAAGGGTACTGGCACTTCTCCGTGAAGAATAACTGAACACCAGGACCTAAATGCGGTACAAAACAGGGGAGGCAGGTATTAAAAACCAAAAGCAGGCTATATTAAATTAACTGGTACCAAAACAAATACAACTAAAAGAGCAGGCAAGGTAAACAAAGGTAAATTAGGAAACAAAACGACGGACAACCCAGGCAGAGACGAGGAATATTCAAGACACAGGACATTTGGGAAGCTGAGCCACACCTGGGAAGACTATGACGGCAGAAAATATCCATGGGATATGAGGAAAACGGACTGACAAAGAACACCTAGAAAGACAGTAATTTATAGTGACATGACTTGTTATACAAGAAACAGCTGAAGAGGGCAGGTACAAACACAAGGGAACACAGGCAGAAAGAATCAGGGCAGACAATTACAAAGACAGGAAAGAACACAAAATACAGGAAGCATAACACAAGACAAGTCACAAATAGAAAATGCATTCCGAAATAAAACATGTAACACAAACAAGACATGTCGAGAGATACCATAAGAAACATCAGTCTTTGAAACATCGTTGGCCATCAGCCTACTAAACTAATGGTTAAAATAACATGGCTTTCAAATGCATTCAGTAATATTTGACCAACAGGAGCAACAGTTCATCTACGCAGCAGCTGATACGGGGCAAAAAAAATCAAATGTGGTGTGCCACAGGGAAGTGTCCTAGGTCCTCTGCTATTTCTGGTATACATCGTCATAGTGTATGTTTTCCAAAAATGTACTCAACTCTGCTTTATTTATTTCACGCAAGGACTTGGACATTGCGGAGAGCAAGTGAAATCATGTTTTAAAAAGTAACATTAGTAACTTGGTTAATAAAAACGATGTCATTGTCTTTTTCCAATGTAAACCAGAACATCATATTTCTGAATAGAAGGCCCCATATTTAGTAAAGGAGACCATGAAAAAGTTAGCCTCAGTTTTAATACAGCTACGCTTCGATTAGCCTTTATTGGTTCACTAGTACTATATTTAAATAGTCAAATAAATCAAATCAGACGGATCAGAGGTCTGTTCTAATTTAGGGAAATGTACTTTCATCTTAACAGCTTTTTATGTGGGGCTAAATAAATCCAATATGGTGTGCCACAGGGAAGTGTCCTAGGTCCTCTGCTCTTTCTGGAATACATCGTCATAACATATGTTTTAAAAAAAAATTGAATCTATGCTGATGACTCTGCTTTATTTCTTCAGCCCAAGGACTTAAACATAGCAGAGAGCCAGTGAAATCATGTTTTAAAGGGTAACATTAGTAACTTCCTGTTTGAAAATAAAAAAATGTTGGTTAATAAAAAGGTTACAGATCTCTGAATGGACAGATTATGCGACAAGACTTTGTCAGTGTCCTTTTCCAATGTGAACCACGAGTACTTTATTTAAATAATCAAATTAACTGAATCAGACAGATCAGAAGTCTGTTTTAATATAGGGAAAGGTACTTTGGGTCCATCTCAAATCAGTTAAAATATTATATCTGGACACAACTGGTATTTAGTGGCAGGCTTTTTTTCTTGTTTTTCTCCCTCATTGTCGCTGTTTATCATTAGGTTTTTCATATGTCAGTGTGTAAGGGCCACTTTGATTTTCTTCAAATAACAGATTTGAATGTGTGTTTTCTTTGCAGAGAAAGAGAGAGAGAAGAAGCAGGAGTGAGGTTTTAATATAATGCATACGTACATTTGGAACATATACTCAGATACAGAAATCCACAGAGGTGAGAAGTTCAGAAACTCACGCTGTTAAAGGTTGGTCATCTTATTCTTCTTATCACTTTTAATATTGTCTAATTGATCATTATTTTGGTCTGGTTGGACACCTGCAGAGTTTATACTTCCTTTTAAAATCAGTGGTTTCCTTAAAGACAGGTAGAAGATCAGAAACTAGTTCTGATAAAGGTTCGTTGGCATTGTTCTTACCACTTTTTGTATAATCTTTCTAATTTCACATTATTGTGGACGATTGAAATGACAGAAAAAAAATTGTACATTTAAAAACTTGCACAGTTGAAGCTTTATTTTCAAACTCAATGTTTTTTCTGATACTTTGGATATCTATGTAGTAGCACTAGGAGCAGGACAGGATTCAATTAATGTTTTCTTATTTTTTATCTTTTATTTTCCTCTTGCAGGCATGGCACTAAATTCTTCCTCTTTCAATTTCCCTTCCCTTTTAATCCAAACCTCCTTTGGGACATGGAGTGCTTTTTCATGAGACCAGGCTCCTTAATCTTCACCTCATTCTACATCGCCAGCACCCTCCTCATCCTCCCTATCTTGTGTGACATCTTCGTAGATTCATCTTCTTATTACAGACACATGCATTTCCTAACATTCGGTCTATATGCTGTAAAATGTATTATTTCTTCGATTTACACACGGCATCTATTGCACGTCTGTCCGTCCTGGGAGAGGGATCCCTCCTCTGTTGCTCTCCCTGAGGTTTCTCCCATTTTTTCCCTTTAAACTGTGGGTTTTCTCTGGAAGTTTTTCCTTGTACGATGTGAGGGTCTAAGGACAGAGGGTCTAAGGATAGAGGGTGTCGTTTTTCTCAAACTGATATTCTGAACAATCTGTGCTGTTGTATTTGCTGTAACGTGTCTCTACTGTAGGCTATTTTTATTATATGTACAGCACTTTGGCTCGACCAAAAATCGTTTATAAATGTGTTATATAAATAAAACTTGATTTCATTTGATTTCATCTGCATCTTCACGCTCTACCTGGGTTTCCAACAATGGCGTCAGCAGAGCTCCACGTCATCAACGACCAGTCACTCGGACATCTTCACTTTCCACATGGTCGTGATGAAGCTGGTGGATTACATAGGGTCCACGCTCCGCATATATGGTATCTATACGGTAAATGAGAAAGTATTCGTTGTGGGGTTCTATCTTTATTCTTCAGCATGGTATGGAAGAATTCTCTTTCATTTCCTGACCTGTGTGGAGCGTTTTCTGGCTGTCGTGCACCCCGTCACCTACCTGAACCTGAAAGGACAGAGAGGGGTCAGAATCAGAAATATCTGCATTGGGTGTGTTTGGCTGTTTTGCTTCGCAGCAATAGCTCTGATGTCCAGAAATAAATATTATTCCTTGATTTAGGCTTGATGATATTCTCATTGATGGGCATTGCCTTTTGCAGCCTTTCTGTTCTCCGCAAGCTGATTCGTCCAGGGCCAGGAGAACAGGGAGGGGACAGGAAAATAATTGACCAATCAAAGCGCAGGGCTTTCTACACCATAATGGCCATACTGGGAGTGCTGTTGTTAAGGTTGTCTGGGAATATGACTTGGGTTGCTCTCTATGTTTCTAGGCAAGTAAATGTGAGATGACCACATCTGAAGCCTGGTTAAATATCCCCAGCAGTCTTGTGTTACCTCTGCTGTTTCTGCACAGAGCCGGGAAGCTATCCTGTTGTAAGAAAAACACCAAATAAGGATAAGGATTGCATTAGATCTGCATAAGAAACACATTTGGTATGGTCTCCACCTGTTCTAGAGAAAATACATCTGGTTGTTTTGATTACATCTTTCCGTTAAAACAAGAGTGTTTTCCTTTAGTTAGTCAACGTATCCTAATAAGAAAGTTTGCACGATATCTTGGTTTTTCTTCAGGTAAAGTTCATGTGTCTTCCAACAAATATGTAGCATTATGAGGGATCGGTGAACCTGTCTAAGCCCATGCTGTGCAGAGCCTGTGCAAACAACTCAAAATACCCCCAAGAACTCCATGTTCCAAATATATGGTTAGGGTCCAAAAGACAAACTACGTGGTTGGGTTTAGGAAAATATTGTGGTTTACTTAAAAATTATTACAGGATGACGTGACGTAGAATTCACTATTTGGGTTAGAAGAACTGAAGTGGCCTTATTTCTTTTACAGATGTTATGTAACACAAAAGGTCTTGTGGTTTTAACAGAGGGTGAACAACTTGCGTTTGGACGCACCAGGACTTTTTTGCTCTGTATACTTGGACATGTACATGATGATAATGGTTTAATACAACATTATTACATTGTTTATATACAGTATGAACTATTGTGCATTACTTTCTGTATAAGTGTGAACATTGTACATGGAAACAAATGGTTGTTTGCAAAAGACCACAACCATGCAAAACAGTTTGTGACTCTATTTGATTTGTTTACACAGCAGAGGACATCATTTGAATACTGCCAACTCTCCATCTAATGGATCAATAACTGAGTGTTTATATGTGCTGTTTGAAAAATAGATTTTCTTTGGACCCTATTAACAAGAAGAAAAAAAGAACATATTAATTATAAACTGAGTTAAATAGTGCAAACGATGATCGAAAAGATCCTAAAGAAAACCATTGGTACATTTCAATCAGGAGAGACCTCATTTTTTGTTTAAAGAACATTTATTTATCATGCACCAGATGATGGAAATGTTAATAGTGTTTGGCGATTAGACCCCGATCCTGATACCGATATCTTTAGGGGGAAGCACAGACATGAGTTTATACGTCTAGACACTGATGGTGATGTCGAAGATCTGCATTTCATGAGCAGATGGGATGAAGAGGAGGTGTGATGAGGTGCGGTCTTTGGATGAGCAAGAGTGTACGCTCAGTCTTCCTAAAGGAACTTGCGCTGAGCTTCATTAGTCTATAATATGAGTGTAATAGTGAGAAATTGTTAGATTACTGTCAAAAGTTGTTTCATACTTTTTAACCCTTCTCTTGCGTTTCGGGTCAAATCTGACGGAGTGACTTCGTTTTGGCAAGACCTTATGTTTTCCTCCGCACTAGGCCTCTGAACATACACTTGATGATCACCACTTGCATTGCATTTTTAGTGATTTATTCCACAGTGTCACACCTACACAATCACATTGTGTGTCGCAAATGTGTGTCGCAAATGTACACACACAGCTGTAGCGGGTTACGTGCAGTGGGCCGTGATGGAGCGCACAGCTGGTTGTTTGGGAGTAACCTTGACGAGGGTAAGTGTTTATTTATGAATGAGAGTTATGGGTGGCGCACTGAGTAGTTATTCACGGCAGTCACGTACCGTTGGTCTTGTCCCTTAGGCTTCAGTATGGTCTCCCTTCGAGGTCGTAGGGGGGACTGTTAGTGTGGTGTAAAAGTGGTTAGAGCTATTAGCTCGGGAGCACGCCGAGGCTGCAGGCGGAGTTGCCGGTTTTCTGGTCGCTTCGCCGAGCTTACGGTATTAAGTGCGTAAATACCCGCCGTAATTAGCACCTGAAGACTAGGGGGGAGTTTAGCTAGTTTTTGTGAGGCAGTTAGAGGGACGTGCCGCGGTAGCGTGTATGCTGTATGAGTAGCATGAGGGTGCCACGCAGTGTTGTCACGATGTAGAGTGTAGAGGATTTTTTGAGAGCGCCTTCAGAGGAGCTGCTGGAGGGTTTCTCACGCGAGCAGCTGATCTGTGTTGCTGAACATTTCCACTTTGATTTTGGGGATAAAAGAATGAAGGAAAACATAAGAGGGATTGTTAAAGCAAATCTGTTTGATTTGGGTGCTTTCAACGGGGGAAGTTTACTGTTGATCCTAGCAGAGACAGTGTCTGAAGTCTGAAAGGGATAAACTGGCAGTGGAAAAAATGAGGGGAGAGGTAGAGAAATTAAAAGGCTTGAGTTAGAGGAGCGGAGTTTGAGTTTACCTGCTGGTGGTGCAAGCCGGGCCTCTAATTTCTCTGGTAGAGCTACTCCGTTTGACGTTGGCAGTAATTTGCGGGTAGGTCCTCAGTTTAGTGAACGGGACCCAGATACTTTTTTTTCCCTGTTCGAGCGTGTAGCTGAGAGCAGAGAGTGGTCTGATGCTGAGGGGACCTTATTGTTACAGTGTGTGTTGACAGGTAAAGCCCAGGAAGCCTACTCTGCTCTGACGGTGGCAGAGAGCAAGGTCTACCTAACTGTTAAGACTGCTGTGCTGAAGGCATACGAATTAGTCCCTGAGGCATATCGACAGAGGTTCAGGTCCTGGGAGAAGTCTAACAGACAGACCCATGTGGAGTTTGCCAGAGATCTGGTTACTTCTTGTAGTAGGTGGTGTAACGCCCTAAATGTGGATACGTATGTTGCATTATGTGAGATGATGGTGTTGGAGCAATACAAAAATTCTGCACCCAGCCACATTGCGGTTTACATCAGCGAGTGCAAGGTGAAAACTGCTGCAGAGGCTGCTGCACTGGTTGATGACTATGTGCTAACGCACAGGGGCGGTCGAGACTTCAGGGTCCCGGATGCAGGTGGTATGTATCGTGCAGCAGGTAGATGGGAAGATAAAACTAATTTGCACTGGGATAACCCTGAACGTGCCATGCGAGGTCAGCCACAGGGTGATTCATCAGAAATATGTAACTTCTGCAGGGGGAGAGGGCACTGGAAGGCTGACTGTCCCAAAGCTATGGCCAGCAGGGGGAATAATGGGGGTCAGTTTAACTCTGCTGCTTGTGCGGTGTCTGTAAAACCTGTCCCTGTCATCTCTCCCTGTCAGCAGGTTAATGAGCCATGCGGGTTGAAGGAACCGGATTTCTCTGCATTTGTGTCCGACGGATACGTGTCACTGGTGGGAAGTGACATTAGCGTGCCGGTAAAAAAATTGAGGGACACTGCAGCATATGATTCCTACATTCTGAGCTCTGTGTTACCGTTTTCTGGCAATTCTAGAACTGGGGATTTCGTCCTGATGCGAGGTATGAACGTTGTGCCTTTTCTTCTGCATTCTGTTGTGTTTAACTTTGGTTTGGTGCAGGGTGAGGTCGCCGTGGGGGTCCGTCCTGTAATGCCGGTTGAAGGTGTGGATGTTATCCTTGGTAACGGCCTGGCTGGCAGCTGTGTGTGGGCTGAGCATCCACCGTCTACCATAGTGTCATCTTCACCCAATGTGACTGTTAACCCAGAGGAAAATGCTAAGTGCTTCCCTGGAGTGTTTGTGGCTTGCGCTGTGGCACGGGCTGTGAGCCGTGCACAGGAGGAATCTGAGCAGGGTAAAGAGGTGAGTGAGATAGATTATGTGGTTGTTCCTGACTCATTGTTGTCTGTATCTCGCAGTGAATTGGTGATAGAGCAGAAAGCTGATGTCTCCCTCAATCCGTTCTTTGAGGCGGTTCTCTCCACGAGGATGGAAATGGCGCTACCAGTTGTAGTCTGCTGCAAGGGGAGCTGCTGGTCAGAAAGTGGTTGTCACATGGGAAAGGCTTCAATGGTGAGCAAGTCTTCCAGATTGTGGTTCCTGCAAAGTTTCGTGAGGAGGTCCTCAAGAAAGCACATAAGCAATCGTGGCATCTGGGTTCCGGTATTTCTTTTGGCCTTGTTTAAAGAGAGATGTGTCTCAGCATATTAAATCATGTCACACATGTCAAATGAGAGGTAAGCCAATCCGGTCAAAAGAGAAGTTGTCGTCTAGCAGCGCTCGTTTAGTCCTGGGGGTCAGGTCCTGGTTTTGTTGCCAAGGGTTAGTTTGCCATTTCTGGAAAAATATTCCGGGCCTTTCCATGTGCTGGGTCAAGGGACTGACCAAAATGGTCTCCTGTCCACACCGAAGCGTAGAAGAAGAGCTCCTAGTTTGTTATGGGTTTGCCTGACGGTACTATGCTGTTTGCTCTGGTCTTCTAGATCTACTCTGTCCCTCTTAAATTGCTTCTTCAGGTGCTGAAGTTGCTGAGTGGGCAGGGGAAGTCTGTTGGCTGGTTTTGAAATGGAATATAGATGTCAATGTGGAGTTTCTAAAGGCTATTGTAGCTGTATTGTTTCGGTGTGTGGAAATACAATTATTTGGTAAAGAAAAAAAGGGAAACATGTTTCAAGGGGATAATTATAATTATTGTTGGTGTGAAGAGGGTCCTGTTAGGTAGTTGACGGTGTTCTAATGGAACTCCTTTCTTCATGGGGGGAGTGTGACAACCCCTCCACACCACTAGGCGTTCCGTTGTCTCTCTCTCCTTGTTTGCAGGTTCCAGTGCTGTGGGTGATCATGGACTGACGAGCTGCACCTAGGCAGCTGTTATAAGACAGCCCATCGCGTTTTGGGAGGCCCCTCTCATTCCTCTCGCACACTCCCCGTGTAAGCCTCGCGTCGCGGCTGTCTTTTTGGTGCCCACTAAATAAAGGGTTGTTATACTTTCAGACCCCTCGTCTCGCCTCCCAGTTTTTTGTTGCAGCCCAAGAGCCGGGTTGTAACATATTTTAAACACACAAATATTGACAATTTATATAATTAATTAGTATTATTGTTATTATTAATAATAATGGTTTTGTTTGTGGTTAGGGAGGGCGGCGCCCTATCGCCCCCTATGGGCCAGCCGCCACTGGCCATAGATTTTTTTCCAAAATGAACCAGAAAGTATTGTGTTTGGCGCATGAGGTCCAATGTTTGGATAAAGAAAGTTTCAGCTTTAATACAGCCACACTTTAACTATCCTTTAATGGAGCACAAGTTATATGATTAATCAAATAATTCACAACATCATTGTCTTTTCCAATATTAGAAAAAGTACATTGTTTTTGAGTGCCAAGTTGATTTCATGCAAATATCAGATCTTACTTTGAATTTTATTTTGAGAGAGAGAAGGAGAGGAAGGAGGAGGAGTTGGGTTTCAATATCATACAGATGTTTGTTTAGATCAGATAATCAGTCACGGGAATCCACGCAGGGAAGAGGAACATAAACAGTTTCTGATTCGTGTTGGTCATCTTCTTGCGAGGGATCGGACAAAACAAGGTTGTACTGTTGGACACTTGCACAATTAATACCTGGTTATTAAACCGTAACGATTTTTTTTGGATAGTCAGTTTTATGTTTTTACGTTATCTGGCTGTCGTGCATCCCGTCACCTACCTGAATCTGAAAGGACAGAGTGTCACGATCACAGGTACAGATCAGAACCCAATAGCATGACACAGATACAACAGGTGTTTAGCAATGTTCAGTTTATTCAGGTCAGGGACAGGCAGGGTCAAAACCAGGAAATCCGTCAGACAGGCAACCAAAACCAAACAGGGAGCAGGCAGGAACTCGAGGTCCGAATACAGGCAGGCAGGGCTCACATTAACTGGTTTGATCTTGGACACATGTAAGGTAGGATGAATCCTCATAGAAGGATGCAGACGCAGGCGGACAGCTGCAGGATTGATGACCCTAGATATGGGAAATGGGCCTACAAAACGGGGAGACAACTTCTTTGACTCAACTCTGAGAGGGAGATCCCGTGTGGAGAGCCAGACACGTTGCCCTGGGGAGTACTGTGGAGCCGGCTTGCGACGGCGATTGGCGGACCGTTGATAGCGGTCGGAAGAGCGCAGTAGCGCTCAGCGGGCCTTTCACCACATGCGTCGACATCGGCTTTCAAACGCCTGGGCAGATGGGATGCTGGCCTCACGTTCCTGTGCAGGGAAAAGGGGTGGGTGGTATCTGCGGGAGCATTGGAATGGAGAAAGACCAGTAGCAGAACTAGGAAGGGTGTTGTGGGCATACTCAACCCATAGAAGCTGCCTCGACCAGGAGGAGGGAGTGGAGGAGACAAGACAGCGTAAGGCAGTCTCCATCTCCTGGTTCATTCGCTCTGCTTGACCATTGGACTGGAGATGGAATCCAGACGAGAGACTGACACTGGCTCCCAGCAGTCTGAAAAACTCGGACCAAAAACGAGAAGTAAATTGTGGTCCCCGATCAGACACAACGTCACTGGGGAAACCATGCAGCCTAAACACATGTTGTAGCATGATTTCAGCCGTGTCCTTGGCAGTAGGTAATTTGGTTAATGGAATAAGCAGGGCAGACTTGGAAAACCGGTCTATGACTGTGAGTATGACTGTGTTACCATCTGAGGGTGGTAGACCAGTGACAAAATCCAAAGAGATGTGGGACCAGGGACGATGAGGGATTGGCAAGGGATGAAGAAGACCAGAGGGAGCTTGGCGTGAGGTCTTATTTTGGGAGCAGACTAGGCAAGCATCAATGAATTCCTTGGTATCCTTCTCCATGGAATACCACCAAAATTGCTGTTGAATCAGGGCTAGGGACCGTCTCACTCCTGAGTGACAAGCCAGGCGAGAGTTATGACCCCACTGGAGAACCTGGGTACGGAGAGTGGCAGGAACAAACAGACGGTCAACAGGACAGGCACTTGGGGCTGGGTGTTCAGCATGAGAGCGCTTGACCTTATCCTCCACCTCCCAGGTCACCAGACCAATGACACATGTAGAAGCAATGATATTCTCAGTATGAGATGGAGAGCTCTCTGGCTGGAACTGGCGAGACAGGGCGTCAGGTTTGATGTTCTAAGAACCAGGTCTGTATGAAAGAGAGAAATCAAAGCGCGTGAAAAAAAGAGCCCACCTGGCTTGACGAGAGTTCAGCCGCTTTGCTAAACGGATGTACTCCAAATGTTTGTGGTCAGTCCAGACCACAAAAGGCTGCTCTGCTCCCTCAAATCAGTGTCTCCATTCTTCCACGGCAAGTTTCACTGCCAACAGTTCTCAATTTCCAATGTCATCATTTCTTTCTGCTGGGTACAGCTTCCGAGAGAAGAAGGCACACGGGTGAATCTTCTGATCCTCGGCCGACCGTTGAGAAAGAACTGCCCCAACTCCAGTGTCCGACGCATCTACCTCTACAGTAAACTGCAGAGTAGGATCTGGAAAAATCAAAGTAGGAGCAGAGGTGAAGCGTGACTTTAACTCACCAAAAGCCCCTTCTGCCACAGAGGACCACCGGAAGGGAATGTTCTGAGAGGTGAGAGCTGTGAGAGGGGCTGCCACCAAACTGTAGTTTCGAATGAACCTCCGGTAGAAGTTGGCAAAACCCAGAAAACGTTGGAGCTCCTTACGTGTTGAAGGGCGTGGCCAGTCAGTCACCGCCTTGGTCTTGTCAGGGTCCATCTTAATGTTTCCGGTGGAGACCACAAATCCCAGGTGTGATGCCCCTGTGGGTTCATCAGTGGAGAGGGTGTGGCTGTCCTGTCTTGGCTGCATTGATCGCACTGATTGCAGTAACTCAGGGCACCTGGGTCTGGTGCTCTGCAGCTATTTTAAAGCCTCTCTGCTCCTGTCTGCTCTCTCTGCTTTTTCCTGCAGGCACCCGGCTCTGTTGAGTATGAACCATGAGTTGACTTGAACAGTGTTGTGCAAATAAACACCTTTACCTACCCGTTGACATGTTGTGTCTCCTTTTTGTTGTGGCCTTTTGAGCCAGGTCGCAACAAATGGGGGCTCGTCCGACGGGTTATTTGTTTTAAAAAGTTTGTGTAGTGCTCAGAGCACATGGTGTCATTGAGCAGCTGATTCATTGTTGTGGTCCAGCTGTGTGCTGGCTTGTCGCTGCTATTTGGGGGACACATCATGTCTTTTGGGTTTTAGGAGGCTGTAGTGTTTGACATGTCGTCAGGTTTTGTGTGCTAATCAGAAGGTAAGATGTTGCTGTTTGTTACGCTTTTGTAAAGGAGATTTTCCCCGCTAGGCTTAAGTGGCGTTTCCCCTTGGGTTGCGTCTGTTTTGTTTTTTTTCATTGTGTTGTGGCGACGTGGTTAGTGTCAGCTGTTTTCGGACAGCTGTCTCGGGGGCACGTCCGCGTGAGTTCTTGGTGTTACCTGCGTGCTGGTTGCTCCATAACTCCTTGGCAGTTTAATACTTTGCTTTCTGATTGGCTATTATGACTTCTTTGTCAGCGTTTGTGGATGCGCCCTCAGTGTCTTTCTTAGATGATTGCCAGAAGGCGCAGTTGGTCGAAATAGCAGAGCACTATGACATTGCTGTTGTGGGGAGCAAGCGGAAACATGACATTAAAACTGTCATTGTGTCATCTTTGTTTGAGCAGGGGGTGTTGCAGAAGAGTGAGTCTGGTGCAGCAGGGTTCGTGCCGGTAGTGGTTCAGACAGCTGGTTTGACGTTCGAGCAGCAAAAGGAGCTTTTGGCCATGCAGTTGGAGCAGGAGAGATTGCGGTTGGAGCAGGAGAAGTTGCAGTTGGAGTTGAGGTTGGAGCAGGAGAAGTTGAGGTTGGAGCAGGAGAAGTTGCAGTTGGACATGAGGTTGGAGCAGGAGAAGTTGCAGTTGGAGTTGAGGTTGGAGCAGGAGAAGTTTGCAGTTGGAGATAAGGGGTCAGCAGCAGGAGGTAGAGAAGCGTTTAGAGGTGGAGAAGGTGCTGGAGGTGGAAAAGATTAAATGTGAGGTGGAACATGCTAGATTACGGCTGATGGGAGAGGGCAAGTTTTCTCCAGGGGAGGATGGTGATGAAAGGTCGGCATCAGGCAGTGGCGATATCATTTCTTACTTGCGATTAGTGCCAAAGTTCAATGAGCGTGACCCGGACATTTTTCTCACTCTATTTGAACGCATAGCAGAGGCAAGAAACTGGTCAGATTCGGACAGAGTGCTGTTACTTCAGTGTGTACTCACTGGGCGAGCACAGGAAGCCTATTCAGCTGTTTGTGGCGAAAATGCTTTGGACTATGATAGAGTAAAATCAGCGGTGTTGAAGTCTTACGAACTGGTTCCTGAAGCGTATCGTCAAAGGTTCAGAAGTTGGGTCAAGGGAGATAAGCAGACACATGTGGAGTTTATCCGTGATTTAACTTCTCATTTTCAGCGGTGGTGCGCGGCAGCAAAGGTTGCAAGTTTTGACGGTCTTTGTGAGCTCATTGTCTTGGAACAATTTAAAGACATTCTCCCTCAGCGTGTGGCCACTTATGTGAATGAACAGAAGCCTTCCACCGCGTTTAGAGCTGCTGAATTAGCGGACGATTTTGTGTTGACACATAAGGGCAGTTTTACTGAGAAGTATTCTAGGGGTGATTGGAAACGTGGAGAAGACAATGGCTATGCCCGCGGTGGTGCAAAGTTTTCACCATGCTCCTCCCGTAGATTTGTAGGTACAGGGCGACCTGAGGGGGCCAAAGTGGACCTATGTCATTATTGCAGAGGAGGGGGTCATTGGAAGGAGCAGTGTCCGTTGCTGGAAACTAAGGGGAAGCCTCGTTTGTCACCACATGCTCCAGCCATGTGTTGTTCTGCCGTGTTGGATAAAAAAACGTTGGGTGTAGGCTCGGGCATGGTGCCTGATAAGAAGCCGGTTTGTGCCGACCCGGATGCGGGTTCTGGTTTTGAGCCGTTCATCACTGAAGCTGTTGTATCAGTAGTCGGTAGTGACAAATATGTGCCGATTAAGGTGTTGCGTGATACAGCGGCTAGATACTCATTCATTGTTGAGTCAGTGTTGCCTTTTTCGTCAGAGACAGAAACAGGGGATTTTGTGCTGATGAGGGGCATGGAGATGGGCTTGATCCCTGTGCCACGGCATACAATAGTGCTGGATTGCGAGCTGGTGCGGGGAGTTGTGTCTATCGGCGTGCGTCCCGCGTTGCCACTTGATGGGATACATATGATTTTGGGCAACGATCTCGCTGGTAGTGCTGTGTGGGCTGGTGTGCCACCGCCTGTGGTGGTCTCCAGGCCGGTGGCATCTGGGGAGCCAGATGAGAGTGGTTTGCAGTTTCCAAGTGTGTTTCCAGTTTGTGCTGTGACACGTGCACAGAGCCGTAAAATGTCTGCTGACCCACATGTTTCGGAGTGTAGCAAAAATAATGTGGTACATGTGGTCTCACTGCCTGATCTCCCTTCGTCGGTGTCAAAGGAGGACTGGGTCAGGAGTCAGAAGGACGATTCATCACTTTCTGCTCTGTGGACTGAGTTGTTGCCGGCAGAGAAGGTCAGAGACATAGCCCAAGGTTACTTTGTTCAGGGGGACTTGCTGGTGCGTAAGTGGGTGCCCTGTGTTGGTGATGCTGTGGGGGAGGCAATTTTTCAGGTGGTGGTGCCGAGTAGTTTTCGTGATGTGATATTGCAAACTGCGCATGATAGTGGTGGACATTTGGGGATAAAAAAAACCTATGACCGTGTCCTACGCTATTTTTTCTGGCCTCGGTTAAAGCGCGATGTTGCAAGTTACATTAAAGCATGCCACATATGTCAGTTCACTGGTAAACCAAGTCAGGTGGTACAGCCTGCACCCCTCAGTCCCATTCCAGCCCTTGGTCAACCTTTTGAGCATTTGATCATAGATTGTGTGGGGCCGTTGCCTCCATCTAAGTCCGGTTGTGCGTACATGCTTACTATAATGTGCCAGACTACAAGGTATCCTGCAGCGTTTCCCTTGCGCTCCATTTCAGTGAAGCCAGTAGTTAGGGCTTTAACCCAGTTCATCTCCACATTTGGAATCCCACGTGTGATTCAAAGCGACCAGGGTACCAACTTTACTTCCCATATGTTCAAGCAGATCCTACAGCAGCTGGGGGTCAGGCATAACCGTGCATCGGCTTACCATGCCCAAAGCCAGGGGGCGCTAGAGCGGTTTCATCAAACATTGAAGTCCATGCTGCGTGCTTATTGTATGGAAATGGGGAAGGACTGGGAGGAGGGACTTCCATGGCTCATGTTGGCGTCCAGGGAAGTCGTTCAGGAAAGTACAGGGTTCAGCCCTAATGATTTGGTCTTTGGGCATAAGGTGCGTGGTGTGTTATCTGTTCTCCAGGATGGTTTGGTTGAGGGTGAGCCACCTAAAAATTTAGTGGACTATGTACAGGGCTTTCGTCATCGCCTGTATGTAGCGGTGGAAATGGCAAGGAACAATTTAGCTGGTGCTCAGGCTAATATGAAGAGACTCTATGACCGTAAAGCAGAGTATCGTGAATTCAGCCCAGGGGATCAGGTGTTGGCTTTAATGCCATTGCAGGTCTCACCATTCAAAGCCAAGTTTTCCGGCCCGTACACTGTTGAGAGTAAAGTGTCAGATCAAAATTACTTGATTGCTACTCCAAATCGGAGGAAGTTGTCTCAACTGTGTCACGTCAACCTCCTGAAACCGTACTATGTTCATGATACCGTTGGGGATAGCTTCATGGCTAAAAAGTTGGGTGTGGGCCCCATAATGATGATTGATTCTGTGCTTTCAGATCGAGGGTTGGCTGAGGAGTGTGATGTTAAGGCACCAGATGAACCATGAATTCGGAGTCGTTATGCCAATTGGATCGCTTGTTGAGTCACTTACCGGCAGCACAGAGAGATGAATTGGCGGCTTTAATCGGGAAGTTTGTGGTACTGTTCGGCGATACGCCATCGCGCACAACTCACGTGGAGCATGATATCGACGTGGGGGATAGTCCTCCAATTAAGCAGCGATTTTATCGTTGTCCTGCAGATAAGCGTAGGGTGCTGGAGGCTGAGGTCCAGTACATGTTGGACAATCAGATTGCAGTACAGTCGTTCTCCAGTTGGGTGTCGCCTAGTCTGCTGGTTGGCAAATCAGATGGGTCTCCGCGGTTTTGTAACGACTATCGTAAGGTTAATAAGGTGACAAAAACAGATTCTTACCCGTTGCCACGGATGGAGGACTGTATTGACTTGGTGGGCTCTGCTAGATTCGTCAGTAAATTCGACTTGTTAAAGGGGTACTGGCAAGTTCCTTTGACAGCGCGTGCGCAAAAGATTTCAGCGTTTGTTACACCTTTCGGTCTGTATGAGTATACAGTGATGAGTTTTGGGCTTTGTAATGCGCCAGCGACATTTCAGCGCCTCATGAACATGGTGGTAGCAGGTCTTGAGGGGGTTGCTGTTTATCTTGACGACGTAGTGGTGTTTAGTGACACATGGGATGACCACATCAAACGCATTGGTGCTCTGTTCTGTCTCCTGGCTGAGGCGCATCTCACTGTTAACCTGGCCAAGTGTGAGTTCGCTAGGGCGACAGTGACGTACCTTGGCCATGTGGTCGGCCAGGGACAAGTTCGTCCAGTAGACGCGAAGGTGCGGGCCGTTTTGCAGTTTCCTGTGCCCACTACTAAGAAGGAACTCATGCGGTTCCTAGGTCTGGTCGGTTACTATCGCGCCTTTTGTAAGAACTTCTCCACAGTGGTTGCGCGCCTGACTGATTTGCTGAAGGGTACAGTCAAGTTAATTTGGTCTGACCAGTGTCAGGTAGCGTTTGAGAATGTGAGGACCCTGTTGTGCTGTGCTCCGGTTCTCGCTGCGCCGCGCCTCGATGAGCCGTTCAAACTGGAGGTTGATGCTAGTCATGTTGGGGCAGGTGCGGTTTTGCTGCAAGAGGTTGAGGGTATTGATAGGTCAGTTTGTTACTTCTCAAAGAAGTTTAATTCGTACCAACTCAATTACTCAACAATCGAAAAGGAGGCATTGGCCTTAATATGGGCCCTCCAGCACTTTGAGGTGTATGTGGGTTTTGTGAGTAGCCCAGTTGTAGTTTATACCAACCATAATCCCCTTACCTTTCTCTGTTCACTTAACTGTCCGAACCGGCGGCTGATGAGGTGGGCCCTGTTCCTGCAGTCCTATAGTTTGGACATTCGGCACATTAAGGGCAAGGACAACGTTGTGGCGGATGCTCTCTCTCGTGCCCCGGTGGGGTAGGAAGTCTCTCTGGCTCTGGATATTTGGTGTTGTTTCGGGGATCCCTTTGAGACCTCCGTCTTAAGGGGGGGGCTGTGATGCCCCTGTGGGTTCATCAGTGGAGAGGGTGTGGCTGTCCTGTCTTGGCTGCATTGATCGCACTGATTGCAGTAACTCAGGGCACCTGGGTCTGGTGCTCTGCAGCTATTTTAAAGCCTCTCTGCTCCTGTCTGCTCTCTCTGCTTTTTCCTGCAGGCACCCGGCTCTGTTGAGTATGAACCATGAGTTGACTTGAACAGTGTTGTGCAAATAAACACCTTTACCTACCCGTTGACATGTTGTGTCTCCTTTTTGTTGTGGCCTTTTGAGCCAGGTCGCAACACCAGGAAAGGGACTTCTGTGGTGTGGAACACACACTTCCCGGCCTTGACGAACAGGTGGTTCTCCAAGAGCCTCTGGAGGACTAGGCGAACATGGACCATATGCTCCTGTTTTGACTTGGAAAAAATCTAAATGTTATCCAGGTATACAAAAACACAGATATTGAGTAGATCCCGCGGAACATCATTCACCAACCCCTGGAAGAAAGGCATGACTAAATACTCATAATGTCCACTAGGAGTATTAAATCCCGTCATCCACTCGTCCCACTCCCTGATTCTCACCAAATGGTACGCGTTACGTAGGTCCAGCTTGGAAAAATAGTAGCGCCTTGTAACAGTTAAAATGCAGAGGAAACAAGTGGAAGGGGATACCTGTTCTTGACAGTGATGTTATTGAGTCCTCTGTAGTCAATGCATGGGCGCAGAGTCTTATCCTTCTTACCCACGAAGAAAAAACCAGCACCAGCAGGAGATGATGAAGGCCGGATAAGTCCTGCATCCAAAGAGTCATTGATATACTTCTCCATTGACTTAGTTTCAGGAGCCGATAGAGAAAAAAATTGACCTCTAGGTGGAGAAGTACCAGGTAACAGGTCAATAGGACAGTCATTAGCACGATGAGGCGGGAGTGAGGTGGCCCGAATCTTGTTAAAGGCCTCTTTAAGGTCCCAGTAATCCTTGGGAACACTCAGAGGTAATCGGCTGACTGGAATCAATTGAGGAACTAGATTTTAAGCAGACAGCATGACAATGAGCACTCCACTCTGTAATAGTCCCTGAATCCCAATCTATATGAGGATTATGCCTCCTTAACCAAGGAAACCCCAAAATGACAGGCTGATGTGGCGCATGGACAAGGTGAAAAGAGAGTATTCTGCTGTGATTACCCAACATGCTCATTTGAACAGGAGTTGAACGGTGTGTCACTCTGCAGAGAAGACGACCATCTAGAGCTGTAGCATTGATGGGCTTCTCCAAAACCTCCCGACCAAGTCCCGTCTGGAAGGCCAGTGTTATGTCCAAAAGACTGGCATCAGCACCAGAGTCAATAAGAACTGCCACAGTGTGCATTTTCCCCGAGCAGCTCAGCTGAGCATGGATTAGGGGTCGAGAACAGTTGTATCTGAGAATCAGATACAAGGCCTACATTAAATCAATTAAAGTGCTTTTTTTTTTTTAAATAGATGCGTTATCAGTTTGCAACGGAAGATATGCAAATTAAATGTTGACTTGTGGTTTCCAACAGGACACAAGAAAGGGCATTTTTGTTTGGAATGACGTAGACTTTTTTGTCCTGTATAGTTCATTATGTGGGTTATAAACTGAATAAATACATTGCTTAAATATACATGTACATTGTATCTTGAAATAATGCAAGTTTCCATAAATGTTTGAATGGTTAAAGGATTTAAAAGACTGATAGAATAAATATAGCTTTGATATTAGCAACATTACGTTTGCATGCAGTTTATAAGCATTGATACCTTTGCAAGTATATTGATACTATCTAAATAATGAATATTAGACTGCGTATGGTAGTAGATGATTCGGATTCACAGGAACTCATGTAACCCTACCCATGATTGATTTGTATGTTTATGACAGTGATGCTGCCGATGTGATTAAACTAACACGATGCAAAACACCTCCTGACTCTTTGATTTGTTTACGCAGCAGGCTTTGTCCTCGCTCCATTTGAATTTGGTCAACTGTCCATCTGCTGGATCGGCTAAACAAACCTCAGTTGCATAAAGAGGTTCTTGCACGTGTTGAATCAGACATTATTTTAGACCAGGGGTGTCCAAACCTTTTTCACTGAGGGCCACATACAGAAAGATGTACGAAGGGCTGGGCCCCTTATAGAGGTACATTGCCTCATAAGTTCAGTTATAAGTTAGTAGAATCCATCAGATGTAGGTAAATGATTCTTGTGAGTGTTGGCAGCTCATCCCTAAAAACAGAAGCCTCAGATATAATAAGGGGAAATATGAAGGGTGTATTTCAAGCTTGTTATTTAAATAGGTTATTTGGCTTTTTTCTTATCAACTAAGAAATATTAGAAAATGTTTCCAACTTTAATTGACTGACTTTATTTCAAAAGCGGTCTTATTAACACATGAATACTATACTGTGTAATATATGTTTACATGTATAGTGAGAAGTACAATATAAGACAAGCACAAGTTTCATTTGTGGGCCATAGTCCATTATACTTTTTGAATTTGCTAAGGGCCGATTCAAAATGTTTCCGCGGGCCGCATTTGGCCCCCGGGCCGTAGTTTGGACACCCCTGTTTTAGACCCTTTTTATTCAAGAAACAACAGAGATACTCCAGTTATAAACTGTGTTGAATAGTAGCAAATATGATCAGAAAGGATACTGGCTTTTTTCCGTGATAAAATAACTGAAGTTCGGAGTAACCTTAAGAAACTTCTTCAGTATTTGAAACTCTGCTCTTTCTAATTTTACTTTTGTTTACAAAAACTGTCCTCTATGCTGACAACTCAGCTTTATCTCTTTCCCCCAAACACTAAGACATTGTACAGAACCAGCTAAAAGATAAATAAAAAACATGAGGAACTGACTTTCTTATTGTCTTTTATACATTTTATTTACACCTTGGAAAAACTAAATCTACATTTGGAGGTTATGTAGGTCCTCGGATTTAAGTATTTCAGTGGGAAATATTCAGATTGTTGCCAAAACATCATAAAGATCTCGTGGTGGACAGATTACAAGGTGAAGCAGAAACTCTACTTTTAGCCTAAAGACCAATTTATAGAAAAGGAAGGCATGAACAAGTTGCATCAGTTTTAACACAGCCCAATTTGAATAGCTTCTAATGGCACACATACTATAACTGATTTTTCAGATGAATCAAATTAAACCAGTCTCTGTTCCAATTTTAGAGGAAGTGCTTCCTAATGTGTGTTAATGTTGAGGTAAAGCACTTGGAATTGCCTCTGTGTCTGTGAAAATGTGCTGTATAAGTAAACATACCTTGCCTTACCCTCCACACAAAGTCTTTCTAAGTTGTGTCAGTACATCAACGCTGGACACAACTCAATCAATGTCATTGCTGTCAGTGCCACTTTGATTGTATTCAAATATCAGCTTTGTATTTTATTGGGAGAGAGAAAGAGGCAGGAGGAGGAGTGGGGTTTTCATATAATACAGAGGGTGATTTGGATCAGACGCTCAGATACGGGAATCTGCAGATGGGAGAAGATCAGAATCTAGTCCTCATGAAGTTCGGTCACTTTGATTTTCTTACCACTTTTATTATCATTTTCTAATTTAACATTATTATGGATGATTACTTGCACAGATGATGTTTTATTTTTTCAAACTCAGTGGGTTTCCTAAAACATGCTCCGGCTGTCGGTATAGCAGGAAGAGCATCACAGGATTATATTTATGTTTTCTTGATTGACTTTTTCTCTTGCAGACATGGCACTCGATTCTCCATCTTCCAATGACTCCCTTCTTCCTCAACACCTCCCAATGGAAATGCAGTGTCTCACCAGCAGACCAGGCTACTTAATCTTTACCTCAGCCTACATCACCATCACCCTCCTCATCCTCCCTCTCTGCATCTTCGTCCTCTACCTGGGTTTCCAACGATGGCGTCAGCAGAGCTCCACGTCATCAACGACCAGTCACTCGGACATCTTCACTTTCCACATGGTGCTGATGGAGCTGGTGGATTACTCAGGGATCACGTTGGTCATATTGGGTTTCCATTTGGTTAATGAGAATGCAACCAGTGCCGGGTTAATTATAACACTCTTACCCTGGTATGGACGGGCTTACTTTCACGTCCTCACCTGTGTGGAGCGTTACCTGGCTGTCGTGCATCCCGTCACCTACCTGAACCTGAAAGGACAGAGAGGGGTCAGAATCAGAAACATCTGCATTGGGTGTGTTTGGCTGCTTAGCTTCGCAGGAACAATTCTGTTTTCCTTGATCAAATTTGTTTTCTTTTTTTCTTTTTGCCTCTTGATTATCTGCTTGATCGTTGTCTGCTTCTGCAGCATGTCTGTTCTCCATGTTCTGATTCATCCAGGGCCAGGGGAGCAGGGCGGGGACAGGACAATAGTTGACCAATCAAAGCGCAGGGCTTTCTACACCATAGTGGCCATACTGGGAGTGCTGTTGCTCAGGTCGTGTGGGAATATGGCTTTGGTTGTTCTTATTGTGTTTAATGAAGGGTTATGTGTGATGATGGTGTATGAATCCTGGATCACGCTCCCCAGCAGTCTGGTGTTACCTCTGCTGTTTCTGCACAGAGCAGGGAAGCTATCCTGTTGCAACAAAAACTCCAAATGAGGATAAGGATTCAATTAGATATGCTATGTTAGGGTTCGGGTCAAACTAAGAAACTCCTCGGTCGTCGTAAGGGAAATATTGTGGTTTACTTTCCAATAACTTCAGGATTACGTAACAAATAAGTCACCATTTGGGTTCGAATAACTTTGGAGATGGCCTTATTTCGGTACAGATGTCAAGTAACAAAAATATTCATTACATTAAATATCATTTTGCTGATGCTTTTGTCCAAAGCAAATAACTATAAGTGCAAAAACCATAAAGAATCAAACTCCGAACAACAAGGACAGTGCAGATATATTCACTTCAAGCAAGTTCATACCATCAAGTGCTGGTGAATCAGATACAAGGCCTAAATTAAATCAATTAAAGTGCTTTTTTTTTAAATAGATGTGTTTTCAGTTCGCAACGGAAGATATGCAAATTCAATGTTGACTTGTGGTTTCCAACAGGACACAAGAAAGGGCATTTTTGTTTGGAATGACGTAGACTTTTTTGTCCTGTATAGTTCATTATGTGGGTTCTAAACTGAATTAATACATTGCTTAAATATAAATGTACATTGTATCTTGAAATAATGCAAGTTTCCATAAATGTTTGAATGGTTAAAGGATTTAAAAGACTGAAAGAATAAATATAGCTTTGATATTATCAACATTACGTTTGCATGCAGTTTATAAGCATTGATACCTTTGCAAGTATATTGATACTATCTAAATAATGAATATTAGACTGTGTATGGTAGTAGATGATTTTGATTCACAGGAACTCATGTAACCCTACCCATGATTGATTTGTATGTTTATGACAGTGATGCTGCCGATGTGATTAAACTAACACGATGCAAAACAGCTCCTGACTCTTTGATTTGTTTACGCAGCAGGCTTTGTCCTCGCTCCATTTGAATTTGGTCAACTGTCCATCTGCTGGATCGGCTAAACAAACCTCAGTTGCATAAAGAGGTTGTTCCACGTGTTGAAACAGACATTATTTTAGACCAGGGGTGTCCAAACCTTTTTCACTGAGGGCCACATACAGAACAATATACGAAGGGCTGGGCCCCTTATAGAGGTACATTGCCTCGAGCCTGTCCTCCTACAAAAAACAACCATATAGGTCAATTGTTGAGCAGATAAATATGACCCAGAGTCACGTTTTAAAGTGTAGCACCTCTAGTGGCCGTGTAAGAAACAACATGCTCCCGTCGATTGCAAACTCTCCGGAGGGTCGTTTATTCACAAATAACCCTCTCTGGAAAATCCTAAATTGTGGAATAGTTTGGCCATTAAAATGCTTTTTGATTAGATTTATAGCGAGATGTGTATATTGTACTTTTAAAATCCACGTCCAGTGGATGTGTAGGATCTATAGTTTGATAGATATTACGAAGATGATTTGAGGTCTCGCCAGGAGAACGTGTATATGCGGCAGCTTCCATGTAAAGTTAGCGTGGGTGAAAACAGTTTTTCCGGTCTCGAAGTTTTCATAATAAAACCGGAAGTATTCCCCACACTGTCAAATGATTACACAGTGATATCTGCATTACTCATCCACTAAAAAACATCAGGTTATCCTTGTTAATTACACAATATTGAATGGTTTAAATTGTGTGCAATGCTTTTGTATTTTTCCCCTTCGATTCGGAGAAACAAATATTTTTTCGGAGTAAAGGATGACAGAAAACACTACACTACCCAGAATCCCCAGCTATCGTTTAGGACTACACCATGTGCTCTGTTTGACAAACCCTGTGATTAGTTCTCAAGCTCTGTGATTGGATGTTGGAGTGGCAGTGCGCAAAGTTTACAGGCTTTAAACAGCACTTTGAAATGGAATGAGACCCATCTACGGCACACTATCCTAATCAAGACTCAAACTTGTCCTACCCCCCCTCCCCCCCCCCCCCCCCCCCCCCCTTAGTTCACAGGCTCCTCCAACAGTGCAACACAATAAAACAGATACACAGCAAAGATAGTGCAAGTAAATTCAAAAAGAAAAATTGTAAAAAAGTTAAATAGTGCCATAAGAGTCTATATACAAGTGATTGGAATATGATATATTAGACAAATAATTTCTAAGTAGCAGCCAGATGAATGTTATGGACGTTGTTTCAAAGTGCAGGTGTTTAATAGTCTTCTGGCCTGTGGGATGAAGCTGTCCCTGAGTCTGGTGGTTTTAGTCCGGATGCTGCGGTGCCAGACGGCAGCAGACAGAACAGTTTGAGGCTGGGGTCATGGGGGTCTTTTGTAATCCTGAGGGCTTTCTTTAAGGTTAACGTGGTATTTTTACTCCACTACATTTATTTTAGTTACTTTACAGATTTGGATTAATGATGTGAAATATAAACAACCCTTAAATCAGACTTTAGTTACACCTGAGTACAATTCAGTGAAGGTGATTGTCAAATGCAAACAATCAGGAGAGATATTTGATAGTGGGTGCTTGAGAAGACTAAACATTTATCTGCAGATCCCTATAAAGCATATTCATTACTCGTTATTCTCTAATCGTTCATTAAAAACTGTATATAATTGCTATTTTGCACATCCCTTTCAAGATTTCAAGATTTTCAAAAGTCTATTGACATACAGTATCATATACACAACTACGGTGTAGTTATGCAATGAATGAAAAACTTGGGTCAAAGGTTCCTCAACAAGACATCTATCAATATGCGTGTATAAACCACCATTAAACTGTCATATTCTGCAAATGTCTTATTCTATCTACATACATCTTATAAGAGTATAATAAATATGTATAATATCGGTTAAAATAAGTGCTTCAACATAGTTAACATTGCAGGAAAGTTGATCGTCCAACCCAGTCTCATAAAAAAACCTGTAATAACTAAGTTGTGTCAGTACATTAACGCTGGACACAACTCAATCAATGTCATTGCTGTCAGTGCCACTTTGATTGTATTCAAATATCAGATTTGTATTTTATTGGGAGAGAGAAAGAGGCAGGAGGAGGAGTGGGGTTTTAATATAATACAGAGGGTGATTTGGATCAGACGCTCAGATACGGGAATCTGCAGATGGTAGAAGATCAGAATCTAGTCCTCATGAAGTTCGGTCACTTTGATTTTCTTACCACTTTTATTATCATTTTCTAATTTAACATTATTATGGATGATTACTTGCACAGATGATGTTTTATTTTTTCAAACTCAGTGGGTTTCCTAAAATATGCTCCGGCTGTCGGTATAGCAGGAAGAGCATCACAGGATTATATTTATGTTTTCTTGATTGACTTTTTCTCTTGCAGACATGGCACTCGATTCTCCATCTTCCAATGACTCCCTTCTTCCTCAACGACTCCCAATGGTAATGCAGTGTCTCACCAGCAGACCAGGCTCCTTAATCTTTACCTCAGCCTACATCACCATCACCCTCCTCCTCCTCCCTCTCTGCATCTTCGTCCTCTACCTGGGTTTCCAACGATGGCGTCAGCAGAGCTCCACGTCATCAACGACCAGTCACTCGGACATCTTCACTTTCCACATGGTGCTGATGGAGCTGGTGGATTACTCGGGGATCACTTTGGTCATATTGGGTTTCCATTTGGTTAATGAGAATGCAACCAGTGCCGGGTTCATTATAACATTCTTACCCTGGTATGGACGGGCTTACTTTCACGTCCTCACCTGTGTGGAGCGTTACCTGGCTGTCGTTCATCCCGTCACCTACCTGAACCTGAAAGGACAGAGAGGGGTCAGAATCAGAAACATCTGCATTGGGTGTGTTTGGCTGCTTAGCTTCGCAGGAACAACTCTGTTTTCCTTGATCAAATTTGTTTTCTTTTTTGATTTTTGCCTCTTGATTATCTGCTTGATCGTTGTCTGCTTCTGCAGCATGTCTGTTCTCCATGTTCTGATTCGTCCAGGGCAAGGGGAGCAGGGCGGGGACAGGACAATAGTTGACCAATCAAAGCGCAGGGCTTTCTACACCATAGTGGCCATACTGGGAGTGCAGTTGCTCAGGTCGTGTGGGAATATGGCTTTGGTTGTTCTTATTGTGTTTAATGAATGGCCATGTGTGATGATGGTGTCTGAATCCTGGTTCACGCTCCCCAGCAGTCTGGTGTTACCTCTGCTGTTTCTGCACAGAGCCGGGAAGCTATCCTGTTGCAACAAAAACCCCAAAGGAGGATAAGGATTCAATTAGATATGCTATGTTAGGGTTCGGGTCAAACTAAGAAACTCCTCGGTCGTCGTAAGGGAAATATTGTGGTTTACTTTCCAATAACTTCAGGATTACGTAACAAATAAGTCACCATTTGGGTTCGAATAACTTTGGAGATGGCCTTAGTTCGGTACAGATGTCAAGTCACAAAAATATTCATTACATTAAATATCATTTTGCTGACGCTTTTGTCCAAAGCAAATAACTATAAGTGCAAAAACCATAAAGAATCAAACTCCGAACAACAAGGACAGTGCAGATATATTCACTTCAAGCAAGTTCATACCATCAAGTGCTGGTGAATCAGATACAAGGCCTAAATTAAATCAATTAAAGTGCTTTTTTTTTTAAATAGATGTGTTTTCAGTTCGCAACGGAAGATATGCAAATTCAATGTTGACTTGTGGTTTCCAACAGGACACAAGAAAGGGCATTTTTGTTTGGAATGACGTAGACTTTTTTGTCCTGTATAGTTCATTATGTGGGTTCTAAACTGAATTAATACATTGCTTAAATATAAATGTACATTGTATCTTGAAATAATGCAAGTTTCCATAAATGTTTGAATGGTTTAAGGATTTAAAAGACTGATAGAATAAATATAGCTTTGATATTAGCAACATTACGTTCATATGCACAGTTTATAAGCATTGATACCTTTGCAAGTATATTGATACTATCTAAATAATGAATATTAGACTGTGTATGGTAGTAGATGATTTTGATTCACAGGAACTCATGTAACCCTACCCATGATTGATTTGTATGTTTATGACAGTGATGCTGCCGATGTGATTAAACTAACACGATGCAAAACACCTCCTGACTCTTTGATTTGTTTACGCAGCAGGCTTTGTCCTCGCTCCATTTGAATTTGGTCAACTGTCCATCTGCTGGATCGGCTAAACAAACCTCAGTTGCATAAAGAGGTTGTTCCACGTGTTGAATCAGACATTATTTTAGACCAGGGGTGTCCAAACCTTTTTCACTGAGGGCCACATACAGAAAGATGTACGAAGGGCTGGGCCCCTTATAGAGGTACATTGCCTCATAAGTTCAGTTATAAGTTAGTAGAATCCATCAGATGTAGGTAAATGATTCTTGTGAGTGTTGGCAGCTCATCCTTTAAAACAGAGGCCTCAGATATAATAAGGGGAAATATGAAGGGTGTATTTCAAGGTTGTTATTTAAATAGGTTATTTGGCTTCTTTCTTATCAACTAAGAAATGTTAGAAAATGTTTCCAACTTTAATTGACTGACTTTATTTGAAAAGTGGTCTTATTAACACATGAATACTATACTGTGTAATATATGTTTACATTTATAGTTAAGATGTACAATATAAGACAAGCACAAGTTTCATTGTGGGCCATAGTCCATTATACTTTTTGAATTTGCTAAGGGCCGATTCAAAATGTTTCCGAGGGCCGCATTTGGCCCCCGGGCCGTAGTTTGGACACCCCTGTTTTAGACCCTTTTTATTCAAGAAACAACAGAGATACTCCAGTTATAAACTGTGTTGAATAGTAGCAAATATGATCAGAAAGGATACTGGCTTTTTTCCGTGATAAAATAACTGAAGTTCGGAGTAACCTTAAGAAACTTCTTCAGTATTTGAAACTCTGCTCTTTCTAATTTTACTTTTGTTTACAAAAACTGTCCTCTATGCTGACAACTCTGCTTTATCTCTTTCCCCCAAACACTAAGACATTCTACAGAACCAGCTAAAAGATAAATAAAAAACATAAGGAACTGACATTCTTATTGTCTTTTATACATTTTATTTACACCTTGGAAAAACTAAATCTACATTTGGAGGTTATGTAGGTCCTCGGATTTAAGTATTTCAGTGGGAAATATTCAGATTGTTGCCAAAACATCATAAAGATCTCGTGGTGGACAGATTTCAAGGTGAAGCAGAAACTCTACTTTTAGCCTAAAGACCAATTTATAGAAAAGGAAGGCATGAACAAGTTGCATCAGTTTTAACACAGCCCAATTTGAATAGCTTCTAATGGCACACTAGTACTATAACTGATTTTTCAGATGAATCAAATTAAACCAGTCTCTGTTCCAATTTTAGAGGAAGTGCTTCCTAATGTGTGTTAATGTTGAGGTAAAGCACTTGGAATTGCCTCTGTGTCTGTGAAAATGTGCTGTATAAGTAAACATACCTTGCCTTACCCTCCACACAAAGTCTTTCTAAGTTGTGTCAGTACATCAACGCTGCAGCAACGTCATTGCTGTCAGTGCCACTTTGATTGTATTCAAATATCAGCTTTGTATTTTATTGGGAGAGAGAAAGAGGCAGGAGGAGGAGTGGGGTTTTAATATAATACAGAGGGTGATTTGGATCAGACGCTCAGATACGGGAATCTGCAGATGGTAGAAGATCAGAATCTAGTCCTCATAAAGTTCAGTCACTTTGATTTTCTTACCACCTTTATAATCATTTTCTAATTTAACATTATTATGAATGATTACTTGCACAGATGATGTTTTATTTTTTCAAACTCAGTGGGTTTCCTAAAATATGCTCCGGCTGTCGGTATAGCAGTAAGAGCATCACAGGATTATATTTATGTTTTCTTGATTGACTTTTTCTCTTGCAGACATGGCACTCGATTCTCCATCTTCCAATGACTCCCTTCTTCCTCAACGACTCCCAATGGGAATGCAGTGTCTCACCAGCAGACCAGGCTACTTAATCTTTACCTCAGCCTACATCACCATCACCCTCCTCCTCCTCCCTCTCTGCGTCTTCGTCCTCTACCTGGGTTTCCAACGATGGCGTCAGCAGAGCTCCACGTCATCAACGACCAGTCACTCGGACATCTTCACTTTCCACATGGTGCTGATGGAGCTGGTGGATTACTCGGGGATCACTTTGGTCATATTGGGTTTCCATTTGGTTAATAAGAATGCAACCAGTGCCGGGTTCATTATAACACTCTTACCCTGGTATGGACGGGCTTACTTTCACGTCCTCACCTGTGTGGAGCGTTACCTGGCTGTCGTTCATCCCGTCACCTACCTGAACCTGAAAGGACAGAGAGGGGTCAGAATCAGAAACATCTGCATTGGGTGTGTTTGGCTGCTTAGCTTCGCAGGAACAATTCTGTTTTCCTTGATCAAATTTGTTTTATTTTTTGATTTTTGCCTCTTTATTATCTGCTTGATCGTTGTCTGCTTCTGCAGCATGTCTGTTCTCCATGTTCTGATTCGTCCAGGGCCAGGGGAGCAGGGCGGGGACAGGACAATAGTTGACCAATCAAAGCGCAGGGCTTTCTACACCATAGTGGCCATACTGGGAGTGCTGTTGCTCAGGTCGTGTTGGAATATGGCTTTGGTTGTTCTTATTGTGTTTAATGAAGGGTTATGTGTGATGATGGTGTATGAATCCTGGATCACGCTCCCCAGCAGTCTGGTGTTACCTCTGCTGTTTCTGCACAGAGCCGGGAAGCTATCCTGTTGCAACAAAAACCCCAAAGGAGGATAAGGATTCAATTAGATATGCTATGTTAGGGTTCGGGTCAAACTAAGAAACTCCTCGGTCGTCGTAAGGGAAATATTGTGGTTTACTTTCCAATAACTTCAGGATTACGTAACAAATAAGTCACCATTTGGGTTCGAATAACTTTGGAGATGGCCTTATTTCGGTACAGATGTCAAGTAACAAAAATATTCATTACAATAAATATCATTTTGCTGACGCTTTTGTCCAAAGCGACTTACTATAAGTGCAAAAACCATAAAGAATCCAACTCCGAACAACAAGGACAGTGCAGATATATTCACTTCAAGCAAGTTCATACCATCAAGTGCTGGTGAATCAGATACAAGGCCTAAATTAAATCAATTAAAGTGCTTTTTTTTTTTTAAATAGATGTGTTTTCAGTTTGCAACGGAAGATATGCAAATTCAATGTTGACTTGTGGTTTCCAACAGGACACAAGAAAGGGCATTTTTGTTTGGAATGACGTAGACTTTTTTGTCCTGTATAGTTCATTATGTGGGTTCTAAACTGAATTAATACATTGCTTAAATATAAATGTACATTGTATCTTGAAATAATGCAAGTTTCCATAAATGTTTGAATGGTTAAAGGATTTAAAAGACTGATAGAATAAATATAGCTTTGATATTAGCAACATTACGTTTGCATGCAGTTTATAAGCATTGATACCTTTGCAAGTATATTGATACTATCTAAATAATGAATATTAGACTGTGTATGGTAGTAGATGATTTTGATTCACAGGAACTCATGTAACCCTACCCATGATTGATGTGTATGTTTATGACAGTGATGCTGCCGATGTGATTAAACTAACACGATGCAAAACAGCTCCTGACTCTTTGATTTGTTTACGCAGCAGGCTTTGTCCTCGCTCCATTTGAATTTGGTCAACTGTCCATCTGCTGGATCGGCTAAACAAACCTCAGTTGCATAAAGAGGTTCTTGCACGTGTTGAAACAGACATTATTTTAGACCAGGGGTGTCCAAACCTTTTTCACTGAGGGCCACATACAGAACAATGTACGAAGGGCTGGGCCCCTTATAGAGGTACATTGCCTCATAAGTTCAGTTATAAGTTAGTAGAATCCATCAAACGTAGGTAAATGATTCTTGTGAGTGTTGGCAGCTCATCCCTAAAAACAGAAGCCTCAGATATAATAAGGGGAAATATGAAGGGTGTATTTCAAGGTTGTTATTTAAATAGGTTATTTGGCTTCTTTCTTATCAACTAAGAAATATTAGAAAATGTTTCCAACTTTAATTGACTGACTTTATTTGAAAAGTGGTCTTATTAACAAATGAATACTATACTGTGTAATATATGTTTACATGTATAGTTAAGAAGTACAATATAAGACAAGCACAAGTTTCATTTGTGGACCATAGTCCATTATACTTTTTGAATTTGCTAAGGGTCGATTCAAAATGTTTCCGCGGGCCGCATTTGGCCCCCGGGCCGTAGTTTGGACACCCCTGTTTTAGACCCTTTTTATTCAAGAAACAACAGAGATACTCCAGTTATAAACTGTGTTGAATAGTAGCAAATATGATCAGAAAGGATACTGGCTTTTTTCCGTGATAAAATAACTGAAGTTCGGAGTAACCTTAAGAAACTTCTTCAGTATTTGAAACTCTGCTCTTTCTAATTTTACTTTTGTTTACAAAAACTGTCCTCTATGCTGACAACTCTGCTTTATCTCTTTCCCCCCAAACACTAAGACATTGTACAGAACCATTTAAAGGATAAATAAAAAACATGAGGAACTGACTTTCTTATTGTCTTTTATACATTTTATTTACACCTTGGAAAAACTAAATCTACATTTGGAGGTTATGTAGGTCCTCGGATTTAAGTATTTCAGTGGGAAATATTCAGATTGTTGCCAAAACATCATAAAGATCTCGTGGTGGACAGATTACAAGGTGAAGCAGAAACTCTACTTTTAGCCTAAAGACCAATTTATAGAAAAGGAAGGCATGAACAAGTTGCATCAGTTTTAACACAGCCCAATTTGAATAGCTTCTAATGGCACACTAGTACTATAACTGATTTTTCAGATGAATCAAATTAAACCAGTCTCTGTTCCAATTTTAGAGGAAGTGCTTCCTATTGTGTGTTAATGTTGAGGTAAAGCACTTGGAATTGCCTCTGTGTCTGTGAAAATGTGCTGTATAAGTAAACATACCTTGCCTTACCCTCCACACAAAGTCTTTCTAAGTTGTGTCAGTACATCAACGCTGCAGCAACGTCATTGCTGTCAGTGCCACTTTGATTGTATTCAAATATCAGCTTTGTATTTTATTGGGAGAGAGAAAGAGGCAGGAGGAGGAGTGGGGTTTTCATATAATACAGAGGGTGATTTGGATCAGACGCTCAGATACGGGAATCTGCAGATGGTAGAAGATCAGAATCTAGTCCTCATAAAGTTCGGTCACTTTGATTTTCTTACCACCTTTATAATCATTTTCTAATTTAACATTATTATGGATGATTACTTGCACAGATGATGTTTTATTTTTTCAAACTCAGTGGGTTTCCTAAAATATGCTCCGGCTGTCGGTATAGCAGGAAGAGCATCTAAGAATTAAATTTATGTTTTCTTGATTGACTTTTTCTCTTGCAGACATGGCACTCGATTCTCCATCTTCCAATGACTCCCTTCTTCCTCAACGCCTCCCAATGGAAATGCAGTGTCTCACCAGCAGACCAGGCTACTTAATCTTTACCTCAGCCTACATCACCATCACCCTCCTCCTCCTCCCTCTCTGCGTCTTCGTCCTCTACCTGGGTTTCCAACGATGGCGTCAGCAGAGCTCCACGTCATCAACGACCAGTCACTCGGACATCTTCACTTTCCACATGGTGCTGATGGAGCTGGTGGATTACTCAGGGATCACGTTGGTCATATTGGGTTTCCATTTGGTTAATAAGAATGCAACCAGTGCCGGGTTCATTATAACACTCTTACCCTGTTATGGACGGGCTTACTTTCACGTCCTCACCTGTGTGGAGCGTTACCTGGCTGTCGTTCATCCCGTCACCTACCTGAACCTGAAAGGACAGAGAGGGGTCAGAATCAGAAACATCTGCATTGGGTGTGTTGGCTGCTTAGCTTCACAGGAACAATTCTGTTTTCCTTGATCAACATTGTTTTCTTTTTTTGATTTGTGCCTCTTGATTATCTGCTTGATCGTTGTCTTCTTCTGCAGCATGTCTGTTCTCCATGTTCTGATTCGTCCAGGGCCAGGGGAGCAGGGCGGGGACAGGACAATAGTTGACCAATCAAAGCGCAGGGCTTTTCTACACCATAGTGGCCATACTGGGAGTGCAGTTGCTCAGGTCGTGTGGGAATATGGCTTTGGTTGTTCTTATTGTGTTTAATGAATGGCCATGTGTGATGATGGTGTATGAATCCTGGTTCACGCTCCCCAGCAGTCTGGTGTTACCTCTGCTGTTTTCTGCACAGAGCAGGGAAGCTATCCTGTTGCAACAAAAAACCCAAAGAAGGATAAGGATTCAATTAGATATGCTATGTTAGGGTTCGGGTCAAACTAAGAAACTCCTCGGTCGTCGTAAGGGAAATATTGTGGTTTAACTTTCCAATAACTTCAGGATTACGTAACAAATAAGTCACTATTTGGGTTCGAATAACTTTGGAGATGGCCTTATTTCGGTACAGATGTCAAGTAACAAAATATTCATTCCATTAAAATATCATTTTGCTGTCGCTTTTGTCCAAATCAAATAACTATAAGTGCAAAAACCATAAAGAATCCAACTCCGAACAACAAGGACAGTGCAGATATATTCACTTCAAGCAAGTTCATACCATCAAGTGCTGGTGAATCAGATACAAGGCCTAAATTAAATCAATTAAAGTGCTTTTTTTTTTTAAATAGATGTGTTTTCAGTTCGCAACGGAAGATATGCAAATTCAATGTTGACTTGTGGTTTCCAACAGGACACAAGAAAGGGCATTTTTGTTTGGAATGACGTAGACTTTTTTGTCCTGTATACTTTATTATGTGGGTTCTAAACTGAATTAATACATTGCTTAAATATAAATGTACATTGTATCTTGAAATAATGCAAAGTTTTCCATAAATGTTTTGAATGGTTAAAGGATTTAAAAGACTGATAGAATAAATATAGCTTTGATATTAGCAACATTACGTTTGCATGCAGTTTATAAGCATTGATACCTTTGCAAGTATATTGATACTATCTAAATAATGAATATTAGACTGTGTATGGTAGTAGATGATTTTGATTCACAGGAACTCATGTAACCCTACCCATGATTGATGTGTATGTTTATGACAGTGATGCTGCCGATGTGATTAAACTAACACGAGCAAAACAGCTCCTGACTCTTTGATTGTTTACGCAGCAGGCTTTGTCCTCGCTCCATTTGAATTTGGTCAACTGTCCATCTGCTGGATCGGCTAAACAAACCTCAGTTGCATAAAGAGGTTCTTGCACGTGTTGAAACAGACATTATTTTAGACCAGGGGTGTCCAAACCTTTTTCACTGAGGGCCACATACAGAACAATATACGAAGGGCTGGGCCCCTTATAGAGGTACATTGCCTCGAGCCTGTCCTCCTACAAAAAACAACCATATAGGTCAATTGTTGAGCAGATAAATATGACCCAGAGTCACGTTTGTTTTAAAGTGTAGCACCTCTAGTGGCCGTGTAAGAAACAACATGCTCCCGTCGATTGCAAACGCTCCGGAGGGTCGTTTATTCACAAATAACCCTCTCTGGAAAATCCTAAATTGTGGAATAGTTTGGCCATTAAAATGCTTTTTGATTAGATTTATAGCGAGATGTGTATATTGTACTTTTAAAATCCACGTCCAGTGGATGTGTAGGATCTATAGTTTGATAGATATTACGAAGATGATTTGAGGTCTCGCCAGGAGAACGTGTATATGCGGCAGCTTCCATGTAAAGTTAGCGTGGGTGAAAACAGTTTTTCCGGTCTCGAAGTTTTCATAATAAAACCGGAAGTATTCCCCACACTGTCAAATGATTACACAGTGATATCTGCATTACTCATCCACTAAAAAACATCAGGTTATCCTTGTTAATTACACAATATTGATGGTTTAAATTGTGTGCAATGCTTTTGTATTTTTCCCCTTCGATTCGGAGAAACAAATTTTTTTCGGAGTAAAGGATGACAGAAAACACTACACTACCCAGAATCCCCAGCTATCGTTTAGGACTACACCATGTGCTCTGTTTGACAAACCCTGTGATTAGTTCTCAAGCTCTGTGATTGGATGTTGGAGTGGCAGTGCGCAAAGTTTACAGGCTTTAAACAGCACTTTGAAATGGAATGAGACCCATCTACGGCACACTATCCTAATCAAGACTCAAACTTGTCCTACCCCCCCTCCCCCCCCCCCCCCCCTTAGTTCACAGGCTCCTCCAACAGTGCAACACAATAAAACAGATACACAGCAAAGATAGTGCAAGTAAATTCAAAAAGAAAATAGTAAAATAGTAAAAAGTTAAATAGTGCCATAAGAGTCTATATACAAGTGATTGGAATATGATATATTAGACAAATAATTTCTAAGTAGCAGCCAGATGAATGTTATGGACGTTGTTTCAAAGTGCAGGTGTTTAATAGTCTTCTGGCCTGTGGGATGAAGCTGTCCCTGAGTCTGGTGGTTTTAGTCATGATGCTGCGGTGCCAGACGGCAGCAGACAGAACAGTTTGAGGCTGGGGTCATGGGGGTCTTTTGTAATCCTGAGGGCTTTCTTTAAGGTTAACGTGGTATTTTTACTCCACTACATTTATTTTAGTTACTTTACAGATTTGGATTAATGATGTGAAATATAAACAACCCTTAAATCAGACTTTAGTTACACCTGAGTACAATTCAGTGAAGGTGATTGTCAAATGCAAACAATCAGGAGAGATATTTGATAGTGGGAGCTTGAGAAGACTAAACATTTATCTGCAGATCTCTATAAAGCATATTCATTACTCGTTATTCTCTAATCGTTCATTAAAAACTGTATATAATTGCTATTTTGCACATCCCTTTCAAGATTTCAAGATTTTCAAAAGTCTATTGACATACAGTATCATATACACAACTACGGTGTAGTTATGCAATGAATGAAAAACTTGGGTCAAAGGTTCCTCAACAAGACATCTATCAATATGCGTGTATAAACCACCATTAAACTGTCATATTCTGCAAATGTCTTATTCTATCTACATACATCTTATAAGAGTATAATAAATATGTATAATATCGGTTAAAATAAGTGCTTCAACATAGTTAACATTGCAGGAAAGTTGATCGTCCAACCCAGTCTCATAAAAAAACCTGTAATAACTAAGTTGTGTCAGTACATTAACGCTGGACACAACTCAATCAATGTCATTGCTGTCAGTGCCACTTTGATTGTATTCAAATATCAGATTTGTATTTTATTGGGAGAGAGAAAGAGGCAGGAGGAGGAGTGGGGTTTTAATATAATACAGAGGGTGATTTGGATCAGACGCTCAGATACGGGAATCTGCAGATGGTAGAAGATCAGAATCTAGTCCTCATGAAGTTCGGTCATTTGATTTTCTTACCACTTTTATTATCATTTTCTAATTTAACATTATTATGGATGATTACTTGCACAGATGATGTTTTATTTTTTCAAACTCAGTGGGTTTCCTAAAATATGCTCCGGCTGTCGGTATAGCAGGAAGAGCATCACAGGATTATATTTATGTTTTCTTGATTGACTTTTTCTCTTGCAGACATGGCACTCGATTCTCCATCTTCCAATGACTCCCTTCTTCCTCAACGCCTCCCAATGGAAATGCAGTGTCTCACCAGCAGACCAGGCTCCTTAATCTTTACCTCAGCCTACATCACCATCACCCTCCTCCTCCTCCCTCTCTGCATCTTCGTCCTCTACCTGGGTTTCCAACGATGGCGTCAGCAGAGCTCCACGTCATCAACGACCAGTCACTCGGACATCTTCACTTTCCACATGGTGCTGATGGAGCTGGTGGATTACTCGGGGATCACTTTGGTCATATTGGGTTTCCATTTGGTTAATGAGAATGCAACCAGTGCCGGGTTCATTATAACACTCTTACCCTGGTATGGACGGGCTTACTTTCACGTCCTCACCTGTGTGGAGCGTTACCTGGCTGTCGTTCATCCCGTCACCTACCTGAACCTGAAAGGACAGAGAGGGGTCAGAATCAGAAACATCTGCATTGGGTGTGTTTGGCTGCTTAGCTTCGCAGGAACAACTCTGTTTTCCTTGATCAAATTGTTTTTTTTTGATTTTGTGCCTCTTGATTATCTGCTTGATCGTTGTCTGCTTCTGCAGCATGTCTGTTCTCCATGTTCTGATTCGTCCAGGGCAGGGGAGCAGGGCGGGGACAGGACAATAGTTGACCAATCAAAGCGCAGGGCTTTCTACACCATAGTGGCCATACTGGGAGTGCAGTTGCTCAGGTCGTGTGGGAATATGGCTTTGGTTGTTCTTATTGTGTTTAATGAATGGCCATGTGTGATGATGGTGTCTGAATCCTGGTTCACGCTCCCCAGCAGTCTGGTGTTACCTCTGCTGTTTCTGCACAGAGCCGGGAAGCTATCCTGTTGCAACAAAAACCCCAAAGGAGGATAAGGATTCAATTAGATATGCTATGTTAGGGTTCGGGTCAAACTAAGAAACTCCTCGGTCGTCGTAAGGGAAATATTGTGGTTTACTTTCCAATAACTTCAGGATTACGTAACAAATAAGTCACCATTTGGGTTCGAATAACTTTGGAGATGGCCTTAGTTCGGTACAGATGTCAAGTCACAAAAATATTCATTACATTAAATATCATTTTGCTGACGCTTTTGTCCAAAGCAAATAACTATAAGTGCAAAAACCATAAAGAATCAAACTCCGAACAACAAGGACAGTGCAGATATATTCACTTCAAGCAAGTTCATACCATCAAGTGCTGGTGAATCAGATACAAGGCCTAAATTAAATCAATTAAAGTGCTTTTTTTTTTAAATAGATGTGTTTTCAGTTCGCAACGGAAGATATGCAAATTCAATGTTGACTTGTGGTTTCCAACAGGACACAAGAAAGGGCATTTTTGTTTGGAATGACGTAGACTTTTTTGTCCTGTATAGTTCATTATGTGGGTTCTAAACTGAATTAATACATTGCTTAAATATAAATGTACATTGTATCTTGAAATAATGCAAGTTTCCATAAATGTTTGAATGGTTTAAGGATTTAAAAGACTGATAGAATAAATATAGCTTTGATATTAGCAACATTACGTTCATATGCACAGTTTATAAGCATTGATACCTTTGCAAGTATATTGATACTATCTAAATAATGAATATTAGACTGTGTATGGTAGTAGATGATTTTGATTCACAGGAACTCATGTAACCCTACCCATGATTGATTTGTATGTTTATGACAGTGATGCTGCCGATGTGATTAAACTAACACGATGCAAAACACCTCCTGACTCTTTGATTTGTTTACGCAGCAGGCTTTGTCCTCGCTCCATTTGAATTTGGTCAACTGTCCATCTGCTGGATCGGCTAAACAAACCTCAGTTGCATAAAGAGGTTGTTCCACGTGTTGAATCAGACATTATTTTAGACCAGGGTGTCCAAACCTTTTTCACTGAGGGCCACATACAGAAAGATGTACGAAGGGCTGGGCCCCTTATAGAGGTACATTGCCTCATAAGTTCAGTTATAAGTTAGTAGAATCCATCAGATGTAGGTAAATGATTCTTGTGAGTGTTGGCAGCTCATCCTTTAAACAGAGGCCTCAGATATAATAAGGGGAAATATGAAGGGTGTATTTCAAGGTTGTTATTTAAATAGGTTATTTGGCTTCTTTCTTATCAACTAAGAAATGTTAGAAAATGTTTCCAACTTTAATTGACTGACTTTATTTGAAAAGTGGTCTTATTAACACATGAATACTATACTGTGTAATATATGTTTACATTTATAGTTAAGATGTACAATATAAGACAAGCACAAGTTTCATTGTGGGCCATAGTCCATTATACTTTTTGAATTTGCTAAGGGCCGATTCAAAATGTTTCCGAGGGCCGCATTTGGCCCCCCGGGCCGTAGTTTGGACACCCCTGTTTTTAGACCCTTTTTATTCAAGAAACAACAGAGATACTCCAGTTATAAACTGTGTTGAATAGTAGCAAATATGATCAGAAAGGATACTGGCTTTTTTCCGTGATAAAATAACTGAAGTTCGGAGTAACCTTAAGAAACTTCTTCAGTATTTGAAACTCTGCTCTTTCTAATTTTACTTTTGTTTACAAAAACTGTCCTCTATGCTGACAACTCTGCTTTATCTCTTTCCCCCAAACACTAAGACATTCTACAGAACCAGCTAAAAGATAAATAAAAAACATAAGGAACTGACATTCTTATTGTCTTTTATACATTTTATTTACACCTTGGAAAAACTAAATCTACATTTGGAGGTTATGTAGGTCCCTCGGATTTAAGTATTTCAGTGGGAAATATTCAGATTGTTGCCAAAACATCATAAAGATCTCGTGGTGGACAGATTTCAAGGTGAAGCAGAAACTCTACTTTTAGCCTAAAGACCAATTTATAGAAAAGGAAGGCTATGAACAAGTTGCATCAGTTTTAACACAGCCCAATTTGAATAGCTTCTAATGGCACACTAGTACTATAACTGATTTTTCAGATGAATCAAATTAAACCAGTCTCTGTTCCAATTTTAGAGGAAGTGCTTCCTAATGTGTGTTAATGTTGAGGTAAAGCACTTGGAATTGCCTCTGTGTCTGTGAAAATGTGCTGTATAAGTAAACATACCTTGCCTTACCCTCCACACAAAGTCTTTCTAAGTTGTGTCAGTACATCAACGCTGGACACAACTCAATCAATGTCATTGGTGTCAGTGCCACTTTGATTGTATTCAAATATCAGCTTTGTATTTTATTGGGAGAGAGAAAGAGGCAGGAGGAGGAGTGGGGTTTTAATATAATACAGAGGGTGATTTGGATCAGACGCTCAGATACGGGAATCTGCAGATGGTAGAAGATCAGAATCTAGTCCTCATAAAGTTCAGTCACTTTGATTTTCTTACCACCTTTATAATCATTTCTAATTTAACATTATTATGAATGATTACTTGCACAGATGATGTTTTATTTTTTCAAACTCAGTGGGTTTCCTAAAATATGCTCCGGCTGTCGGTATAGCAGTAAGAGCATCACAGGATTATATTTATGTTTTCTTGATTGACTTTTTCTCTTGCAGACATGGCACTCGATTCTCCATCTTCCAATGACTCCCTTCTTCCTCAACGACTCCCAATGGGAATGCAGTGTCTCACCAAGCAGACCAGGCTACTTAATCTTTACCTCAGCCTACATCACCATCACCCTCCTCCTCCTCCCTCTCTGCGTTTCGTCCTCTACCTGGGTTTCCAACGATGGCGTCAGCAGAGCTCCACGTCATCAACGACCAGTCACTCGGACATCTTCACTTTCCACATGGTGCTGATGGAGCTGGTGGATTACTCGGGGATCACTTTGGTCATATTGGGTTTCCATTTGGTTAATAAGAATGCAACCAGTGCCGGGTTCATTATAACACTCTTACCCTGGTATGGACGGGCTTACTTTCACGTCCTCACCTGTGTGGAGCGTTACCTGGCTGTCGTTCATCCCGTCACCTACCTGAACCTGAAAGGACAGAGAGGGGTCAGAATCAGAAACATCTGCATTGGGTGTGTTTGGCTGCTTAGCTTCGCAGGAACAATTCTGTTTTCCTTGATCAAATTTGTTTTATTTTTTGATTTTTGCCTCTTTATTATCTGCTTGATCGTTGTCTGCTTCTGCAGCATGTCTGTTCTCCATGTTCTGATTCGTCCAGGGCCAGGGGAGCAGGGCGGGGACAGGACAATAGTTGACCAATCAAAGCGCAGGGCTTTCTACACCATAGTGGCCATACTGGGAGTGCTGTTGCTCAGGTCGTGTTGGAATATGGCTTTGGTTGTTCTTATTGTGTTTAATGAATGGCCATGTGTGATGATGGTGTCTGAATCCTGGATCACGCTCCCCAGCAGTCTGGTGTTACCTCTGCTGTTTCTGCACAGAGCCGGGAAGCTATCCTGTTGCAACAAAAACCCCAAAGGAGGATAAGGATTCAATTAGATATGCTATGTTAGGGTTCGGGTCAAACTAAGAAACTCCTCGGGTCGTCGTAAGGGAAATATTGTGGTTTACTTTCCAATAACTTCAGGATTACGTAACAAATAAGTCACCATTTGGGTTCGAATAACTTTGGAGATGGCCTTATTTCGGTACAGATGTCAAGTAACAAAAATATTCATTACAATAAATATCATTTTGCTGACGCTTTTGTCCAAAGCGACTTACTATAAGTGCAAAAACCATAAAGAATCCAACTCCGAACAACAAGGACAGTGCAGATATATTCACTTCAAGCAAGTTCATACCATCAAGTGCTGGTGAATCAGATACAAGGCCTAAATTAAATCAATTAAAGTGCTTTTTTTTTTTAAATAGATGTGTTTTCAGTTTGCAACGGAAGATATGCAAATTCAATGTTGACTTGTGGTTTCCAACAGGACACAAGAAAGGGCATTTTTGTTTGGAATGACGTAGACTTTTTTGTCCTGTATAGTTCATTATGTGGGTTCTAAACTGAATTAATACATTGCTTAAATATAAATGTACATTGTATCTTGAAATAATGCAAGTTTCCATAAATGTTTGAATGGTTTAAAGGATTTAAAAGACTGATAGAATAAATATAGCTTTGATATTAGCAACATTACGTTTGCATGCAGTTTATAAGCATTGATACCTTTGCAAGTATATTGATACTATCTAAATAATGAATATTAGACTGTGTATGGTAGTAGATGATTTTGATTCACAGGAACTCATGTAACCCTACCCATGATTGATGTGTATGTTTATGACAGTGATGCTGCCGATGTGATTAAACTAACACGATGCAAAACAGCTCCTGACTCTTTGATTTGTTTACGCAGCAGGCTTTGTCCTCGCTCCATTTGAATTTGGTCAACTGTCCATCTGCTGGATCGGCTAAACAAACCTCAGTTGCATAAAGAGGTTCTTGCACGTGTTGAAACAGACATTATTTTAGACCAGGGGTGTCCAAACCTTTTTCACTGAGGGCCACATACAGAACAATGTACGAAGGGCTGGGCCCCTTATAGAGGTACATTGCCTCATAAGTTCAGTTATAAGTTAGTAGAATCCATCAAACGTAGGTAAATGATTCTTGTGAGTGTTGGCAGCTCATCCCTAAAAACAGAAGCCTCAGATATAATAAGGGGAAATATGAAGGGTGTATTTCAAGGTTGTTATTTAAATAGGTTATTTGGCTTCTTTCTTATCAACTAAGAAATATTAGAAAATGTTTCCAACTTTAATTGACTGACTTTATTTGAAAAGTGGTCTTATTAACAAATGAATACTATACTGTGTAATATATGTTTACATGTATAGTTAAGAAGTACAATATAAGACAAGCACAAGTTTCATTTGTGGACCATAGTCCATTATACTTTTTGAATTTGCTAAGGGTCGATTCAAAATGTTTCCGCGGGCCGCATTTGGCCCCCGGGCCGTAGTTTGGACACCCCTGTTTTAGACCCTTTTTATTCAAGAAACAACAGAGATACTCCAGTTATAAACTGTGTTGAATAGTAGCAAATATGATCAGAAAGGATACTGGCTTTTTTCCGTGATAAAATAACTGAAGTTCGGAGTAACCTTAAGAAACTTCTTCAGTATTTGAAACTCTGCTCTTTCTAATTTTACTTTTGTTTACAAAAACTGTCCTCTATGCTGACAACTCTGCTTTATCTCTTTCCCCCCAAACACTAAGACATTGTACAGAACCATTTAAAGGATAAATAAAAAACATGAGGAACTGACTTTCTTATTGTCTTTTATACATTTTATTTACACCTTGGAAAAACTAAATCTACATTTGGAGGTTATGTAGGTCCTCGGATTTAAGTATTTCAGTGGGAAATATTCAGATTGTTGCCAAAACATCATAAAGATCTCGTGGTGGACAGATTACAAGGTGAAGCAGAAACTCTACTTTTAGCCTAAAGACCAATTTATAGAAAAGGAAGGCATGAACAAGTTGCATCAGTTTTAACACAGCCCAATTTGAATAGCTTCTAATGGCACACTAGTACTATAACTGATTTTTCAGATGAATCAAATTAAACCAGTCTCTGTTCCAATTTTAGAGGAAGTGCTTCCTATTGTGTGTTAATGTTGAGGTAAAGCACTTGGAATTGCCTCTGTGTCTGTGAAAATGTGCTGTATAAGTAAACATACCTTGCCTTACCCTCCACACAAAGTCTTTCTAAGTTGTGTCAGTACATCAACGCTGCAGCAACGTCATTGCTGTCAGTGCCACTTTGATTGTATTCAAATATCAGCTTTGTATTTTATTGGGAGAGAGAAAGAGGCAGGAGGAGGAGTGGGGTTTTCATATAATACAGAGGGTGATTTGGATCAGACGCTCAGATACGGGAATCTGCAGATGGTAGAAGATCAGAATCTAGTCCTCATAAAGTTCGGTCACTTTGATTTTCTTACCACCTTTATAATCATTTTCTAATTTAACATTATTATGGATGATTACTTGCACAGATGATGTTTTATTTTTTCAAACTCAGTGGGTTTCCTAAAATATGCTCCGGCTGTCGGTATAGCAGGAAGAGCATCTAAGAATTAAATTTATGTTTTCTTGATTGACTTTTTCTCTTGCAGACATGGCACTCGATTCTCCATCTTCCAATGACTCCCTTCTTCCTCAACGCCTCCCAATGGAAATGCAGTGTCTCACCAGCAGACCAGGCTACTTAATCTTTACCTCAGCCTACATCACCATCACCCTCCTCCTCCTCCCTCTCTGCGTCTTCGTCCTCTACCTGGGTTTCCAACGATGGCGTCAGCAGAGCTCCACGTCATCAACGACCAGTCACTCGGACATCTTCACTTTCCACATGGTGCTGATGGAGCTGGTGGATTACTCAGGGATCACGTTGGTCATATTGGGTTTCCATTTGGTTAATAAGAATGCAACCAGTGCCGGGTTCATTATAACACTCTTACCCTGTTATGGACGGGCTTACTTTCACGTCCTCACCTGTGTGGAGCGTTACCTGGCTGTCGTTCATCCCGTCACCTACCTGAACCTGAAAGGACAGAGAGGGGTCAGAATCAGAAACATCTGCATTGGGTGTGTTTGGCTGCTTAGCTTCACAGGAACAATTCTGTTTTCCTTGATCAACATTGTTTTCTTTTTTGATTTGTGCCTCTTGATTATCTGCTTGATCGTTGTCTTCTTCTGCAGCATGTCTGTTCTCCATGTTCTGATTCGTCCAGGGCCAGGGGAGCAGGGCGGGGACAGGACAATAGTTGACCAATCAAAGCGCAGGGCTTTCTACACCATAGTGGCCATACTGGGAGTGCAGTTGCTCAGGTCGTGTGGGAATATGGCTTTGGTTGTTCTTATTGTGTTTAATGAATGGCCATGTGTGATGATGGTGTATGAATCCTGGTTCACGCTCCCCAGCAGTCTGGTGTTACCTCTGCTGTTTCTGCACAGAGCAGGGAAGCTATCCTGTTGCAACAAAAACCCCAAAGAAGGATAAGGATTCAATTAGATATGCTATGTTAGGGTTCGGGTCAAACTAAGAAACTCCTCGGTCGTCGTAAGGGAAATATTGTGGTTTACTTTCCAATAACTTCAGGATTACGTAACAAATAAGTCACTATTTGGGTTCGAATAACTTTGGAGATGGCCTTATTTCGGTACAGATGTCAAGTAACAAAAATATTCATTCCATTAAATATCATTTTGCTGTCGCTTTTGTCCAAATCAAATAACTATAAGTGCAAAAACCATAAAGAATCCAACTCCGAACAACAAGGACAGTGCAGATATATTCACTTCAAGCAAGTTCATACCATCAAGTGCTGGTGAATCAGATACAAGGCCTAAATTAAATCAATTAAAGTGCTTTTTTTTTAAATAGATGTGTTTTCAGTTCGCAACGGAAGATATGCAAATTCAATGTTGACTTGTGGTTTCCAACAGGACACAAGAAAGGGCATTTTTGTTTGGAATGACGTAGACTTTTTTGTCCTGTATACTTTATTATGTGGGTTCTAAACTGAATTAATACATTGCTTAAATATAAATGTACATTGTATCTTGAAATAATGCAAGTTTCCATAAATGTTTGAATGGTTAAAGGATTTAAAAGACTGATAGAATAAATATAGCTTTGATATTAGCAACATTACGTTTGCATGCAGTTTATAAGCATTGATACCTTTGCAAGTATATTGATACTATCTAAATAATGAATATTAGACTGTGTATGGTAGTAGATGATTTTGATTCACAGGAACTCATGTAACCCTACCCATGATTGATGTGTATGTTTATGACAGTGATGCTGCCGATGTGATTAAACTAACACGATGCAAAACAGCTCCTGACTCTTTGATTTGTTTACGCAGCAGGCTTTGTCCTCGCTCCATTTGAATTTGGTCAACTGTCCATCTGCTGGATCGGCTAAACAAACCTCAGTTGCATAAAGAGGTTCTTGCACGTGTTGAAACAGACATTATTTTAGACCAGGGGTGTCCAAACCTTTTTCACTGAGGGCCACATACAGAACAATATACGAAGGGCTGGGCCCCTTATAGAGGTACATTGCCTCGAGCCTGTCCTCCTACAAAAAACAACCATATAGGTCAATTGTTGAGCAGATAAATATGACCCAGAGTCACGTTTTAAAGTGTAGCACCTCTAGTGGCCGTGTAAGAAACAACATGCTCCCATCGATTGCAAACGCTCCGGAGGGTCGTTTATTCACAAATAACCCTCTCTGGAAAATCCTAAATTGTGGAATAGTTTGGCCATTAAAATGCTTTTTGATTAGATTTCTAGCGAGATGTGTATATTGTACTTTTAAAATCCACGTCCAGTGGATGTGTAGGATCTATAGTTTGATAGATATTACGAAGATGATTTGAGGTCTCGCCAGGAGAACATGTATATGCGGCAGCTTCCATGTAAAGTTAGCGTGGGTGAAAACAGTTTTTCCGGTCTCGAAGTTTTCATAATAAAACCGGAAGTATTCCCCACACTGTCAAATGATTACACAGTGATATCTGCATTACTCATCCACTAAAAAACATCAGGTTATCCTTGTTAATTACACAATATTGATTGGTTTAAATTGTGTGCAATGCTTTTGTATTTTTCCCCTTCGATTCGGAGAAACAAATTGTTTTTTCGGAGTAAAGGATGACAGAAAACACTACACTACCCAGAATCCCCAGCTATCGTTTAGGACTACACCATGTGCTCTGTTTGACAAACCCTGTGATTAGTTCTCAAGCTCTGTGATTGGATGTTGGAGTGGCAGTGCGCAAAGTTTACAGGCTTTAAACAGCACTTTGAAATGGAATGAGACCCATCTACGGCACACTATCCTAATCAAGACTCAAACTTGTCCTACCCCCCCTCCCCCCCCCCCCTTAGTTCACAGGCTCCTCCAACAGTGCAACACAATAAAACAGATACACAGCAAAGATAGTGCAAGTAAATTCAAAAAGAAAAATAGTAAAATAGTAAAAAGTTAAATAGTGCCATAAGAGTCTATATACAAGTGATTGGAATATGATATATTAGACAAATAATTTCTAAGTAGCAGCCAGATGAATGTTATGGACGTTGTTTCAAAGTGCAGGTGTTTAATAGTCTTCTGGCCTGTGGGATGAAGCTGTCCCTGAGTCTGGTGGTTTTAGTCCTGATGCTGCGGTACCAGACGGCAGCAGACAGAACAGTTTGAGGCTGGGGTCATGGGGGTCTTTTGTAATCCTGAGGGCTTTCTTTAAGGTTAACGTGGTATTTTTACTCCACTACATTTATTTTAGTTACTTTACAGATTTGGATTAATGATGTGAAATATAAACAACCCTTAAATCAGACTTTAGTTACACCTGAGTACAATTCAGTGAAGGTGATTGTCAAATGCAAACAATCAGGAGAGATATTTGATAGTGGGAGCTTGAGAAGACTAAACATTTATCTGCAGATCCCTATAAAGCATATTCATTACTCGTTATTCTCTAATCGTTCATTAAAAACTGTATATAATTGCTATTTTGCACATCCCTTTCAAGATTTCAAGATTTTCAAAAGTCTATTGACATACAGTATCATATACACAACTACGGTGTCGTTATGCAATGAATGAAAAACTTGGGTCAAAGGTTCCTCAACAAGACATCTATCAATATGCGTGTATAAACCACCATTAAACTGTCATATTCTGCAAATGTCTTATTCTATCTACATACATCTTATAAGAGTATAATAAATATGTATAATATCGGTTAAAATAAGTGCTTCAACATAGTTAACATTGCAGGAAAGTTGATCGTCCAACCCAGTCTCATAAAAAAACCTGTAATAACTAAGTTGTGTCAGTACATTAACGCTGGACACAACTCAATCAATGTCATTGCTGTCAGTGCCACTTTGATTGTATTCAAATATCAGATTTGTATTTTATTGGGAGAGAGAAAGAGGCAGGAGGAGGAGTGGGGTTTTAATATAATACAGAGGGTGATTTGGATCAGACGCTCAGATACGGGAATCTGCAGATGGTAGAAGATCAGAATCTAGTCCTCATAAAGTTCGGTCAATTTGATTTTCTTACCACTTTTATTATCATTTTCTAATTTAACATTATTATGGATGATTACTTGCACAGATGATGTTTTATTTTTTCAAACTCAGTGGGTTTCCTAAAATATGCTCCGGCTGTCGGTATAGCAGGAAGAGCATCACAGGATTATATTTATGTTTTCTTGATTGACTTTTTCTCTTGCAGACATGGCACTCGATTCTCCATCTTCCAATGACTCCCTACTTCCTCAACGCCTCCCAATGGAAATGCAGTGTCTCACCAGCAGACCAGGCTACTTAATCTTTACCTCAGCCTACATCACCATCACCCTCCTCCTCCTCCCTCTCTGCGTCTTCGTCCTCTACCTGGGTTTCCAACGATGGCGTCAGCAGAGCTCCACGTCATCAACGACCAGTCACTCGGACATCTTCACTTTCCACATGGTGCTGATGGAGCTGGTGGATTACTCAGGGATCACGTTGGTCATATTGGGTTTCCATTTGGTTAATGAGAATGCAACCAGTGCCGGGTTAATTATAACACTCTTACCCTGTTATGGACGGGCTTACTTTCACGTCCTCACCTGTGTGGAGCGTTACCTGGCTGTCGTTCATCCCGTCACCTACCTGAACCTGAAAGGACAGAGAGGGGTCAGAATCAGAAACATCTGCATTGGGTGTGTTTGGCTGCTTAGCTTCGCAGGAACAACTCTGTTTTCCTTGATCAACATTGTTTTATTTTTTGATTTGTGCCTCTTGATTATCTGCTTGATCGTTGTCTGCTTCTGCAGCATGTCTGTTCTCCATGTTCTGATTCGTCCAGGGCCAGGGGAGCAGGGCGGGGACAGGACAATAGTTGACCAATCAAAGCGCAGGGCTTTCTACACCATAGTGGCCATACTGGGAGTGCAGTTGCTCAGGTCGTGTGGGAATATGGCTTTGGTTGTTCTTATTGTGTTTAATGAATGGCCATGTGTGATGATGGTGTATGAATCCTGGATCACGCTCCCCAGCAGTCTGGTGTTACCTCTGCTGTTTCTGCACAGAGCAGGGAAGCTATCCTGTTGCAACAAAAACCCCAAAGGAGGATAAGGATTCAATTAGATATGCTATGTTAGGGTTCGGGTCAAACTAAGAAACTCCTCGGTCGTCGTAAGGGAAATATTGTGGTTTACTTTCCAATAACTTCAGGATTACGTAACAAATAAGTCACCATTTGGGTTCGAATAACTTTGGAGATGGCCTTAGTTCGGTACAGATGTCAAGTCACAAAAATATTCATTACATTAAATATCATTTTGCTGATGCTTTTGTCCAAAGCAAATAACTATAAGTGCAAAAACCATAAAGAATCAAACTCCGAACAACAAGGACAGTGCAGATATATTCACTTCAAGCAAGTTCATACCATCAAGTGCTGGTGAATCAGATACAAGGCCTAAATTAAATCAATTAAAGTGCTTTTTTTTTAAATAGATGTGTTTTCAGTTCGCAACGGAAGATATGCAAATTCAATGTTGACTTGTGGTTTCCAACAGGACACAAGAAAGGGCATTTTTGTTTGGAATGACGTAGACTTTTTTGTCCTGTATAGTTCATTATGTGGGTTCTAAACTGAATTAATACATTGCTTAAATATAAATGTACATTGTATCTTGAAATAATGCAAGTTTCCATAAATGTTTGAATGGTTAAAGGATTTAAAAGACTGATAGAATAAATATAGCTTTGATATTATCAACATTACGTTTGCATGCAGTTTATAAGCATTGATACCTTTGCAAGTATATTGATACTATCTAAATAATGAATATTAGACTGTGTATGGTAGTAGATGATTTTGATTCACAGGAACTCATGTAACCCTACCCATGATTGATTTGTATGTTTATGACAGTGATGCTGCCGATGTGATTAAACTAACACGATGCAAAACAGCTCCTGACTCTTTGATTTGTTTACGCAGCAGGCTTTGTCCTCGCTCCATTTGAATTTGGTCAACTGTCCATCTGCTGGATCGGCTAAACAAACCTCAGTTGCATAAAGAGGTTCTTGCACGTGTTGAAACAGACATTATTTTAGACCAGGGGTGTCCAAACCTTTTTCACTGAGGGCCACATACAGAACAATGTACGAAGGGCTGGGCCCCTTATAGAGGTACATTGCCTCGAGCCTGTCCTCCTACAAAAAACAACCATATAGGTCAATTGTTGAGCAGCTAAATACGACCCAGAGTCACGTTTTAAAGTGTAGCACCTCTAGTGGTCGTGTAAGAAACAACATGCTCCCGTCGATTGCAAACTCTCCGGAGGGTCGTTTATTCACAAATAACCCTCTCTGGAAAATCCTAAATTGTGGAATAGTTTGGCCATTAAAATGCTTTTTGATTAGATTTATAGCGAGATGTGTATATTGTACTTTTAAAATCCACGTCCAGTGGATGTGTAGGATCTATAGTTTGATAGATATTACGAAGATGATTTGAGGTCTCGCCAGGAGAACGTGTATATGCGGCAGCTTCCATGTAAAGTTAGCGTGGGTGAAAACAGTTTTTCCGGTCTCGAAGTTTTCATAATAAAACCGGAAGTATTCCCCACACTGTCAAATGATTACACAGTGATATCTGCATTACTCATCCACTAAAAAACATCAGGTTATCCTTGTTAATTACACAATATTGAATGGTTTAAATTGTGTGCAATGCTTTTGTATTTTTCCCCTTCGATTCGGAGAAACAAATATTTTTTCGGAGTAAAGGATGACAGAAAACACTACACTACCCAGAATCCCCAGCTATCGTTTAGGACTACACCATGTGCTCTGTTTGACAAACCCTGTGATTAGTTCTCAAGCTCTGTGATTGGATGTTGGAGTGGCAGTGCGCAAAGTTTACAGGCTTTAAACAGCACTTTGAAATGGAATGAGACCCATCTACGGCACACTATCCTAATCAAGACTCAAACTTGTCCTACCCCCCCTCACCCCCCCCCCCCCCCCCCCCCCCCCTTAGTTCACAGGCTCCTCCAACAGTGCAACACAATAAAACAGATACACAGCAAAGATAGTGCAAGTAAATTCAAAAAGAAAAATAGTAAAAAAGTTAAATAGTGCCATAAGAGTCTATATACAAGTGATTGGAATATGATATATTAGACAAATAATTTCTAAGTAGCAGCCAGATGAATGTTATGGACGTTGTTTCAAAGTGCAGGTGTTTAATAGTCTTCTGGCCTGTGGGATGAAGCTGTCCCTGAGTCTGGTGGTTTTAGTCATGATGCTGCGGTGCCAGACGGCAGCAGACAGAACAGTTTGAGGCTGGGGTCATGGGGGTCTTTTGTAATCCTGAGGGCTTTCTTTAAGGTTAACGTGGTATTTTTACTCCACTACATTTATTTTAGTTACTTTACAGATTTGGATTAATGATGTGAAATATAAACAACCCTTAAATCAGACTTTAGTTACACCTGAGTACAATTCAGGGAAGGTGATTGTCAAATGCAAACAATCAGGAGAGATATTTGATAGTGGGTGCTTGAGAAGACTAAACATTTATCTGCAGATCCCTATAAAGCATATTCATTACTCGTTATTCTCTAATCGTTCATTAAAAACTGTATATAATTGCTATTTTGCACATCCCTTTCAAGATTTCAAGATTTTCAAAAGTCTATTGACATACAGTATCATATACACAACTACGGTGTAGTTATGCAATGAATGAAAAACTTGGGTCAAAGGTTCCTCAACAAGACATCTATCAATATGCGTGTATAAACCACCATTAAACTGTCATATTCTGCAAATGTCTTATTCTATCTACATACATCTTATAAGAGTATAATAAATATGTATAATATCGGTTAAAATAAGTGCTTCAACATAGTTAACATTGCAGGAAAGTTGATCGTCCAACCCAGTCTCATAAAAAAACCTGTAATAACTAAGTTGTGTCAGTACATTAACGCTGGACACAACTCAATCAATGTCATTGCTGTCAGTGCCACTTTGATTGTATTCAAATATCAGATTTGTATTTTATTGGGAGAGAGAAAGAGGCAGGAGGAGGAGTGGGGTTTTAATATAATACAGAGGGTGATTTGGATCAGACGCTCAGATACGGGAATCTGCAGATGGTAGAAGATCAGAATCTAGTCCTCATGAAGTTCGGTCACTTTGATTTTCTTACCACTTTTATTATCATTTTCTAATTTAACATTATTATGGATGATTACTTGCACGGATGATGTTTTATTTTTTCAAACTCAGTGGGTTTCCTAAAATATGCTCCGGCTGTCGGTATAGCAGGAAGAGCATCTAAGAATTACATTTATGTTTTCTTGATTGACTTTTTCTCTTGCAGACATGGCACTCGATTCTCCATCTTCCAATGACTCCCTTCTTCCTCAACGCCTCCCAATGGAAATGGAGTGCCTTATCAGCAGACCAGGCTCCTTAATCTTCCTCTCATTCTACATCACCATCACCCTCCTCATCCTCCCTCTCTGCATCTTCGTCCTCTACCTGGGTTTCCAACGATGGCGTCAGCAGAGCTCCACGTCATCAACGACCAGTCACTCGGACATCTTCACTTTCCACATGGTGCTGATGGAGCTGGTGGATTACTCAGGGTTCACGCTCTACATGTATGGTCTCTATACAGTTCATGTCATTATATACCGTGTTGGTTATTTTGTTGTGTGCTTTACCTGGTATGGAAGGAATTCATTTCACGTCCTGACCTGTGTGGAGCGTTACCTGGCTGTCGTGCATCCCGTCACCTACCTGAACCTGAAAGGACAGAGAGGGGTCAGAATCAGAAACATCTGCATTGGGTGTGTTTGGCTGCTTTGCTTCGCAGCAATAATTCCAGTTTCCTTAAAAAAATATGGGTTTTTCTTTGATTTAAGCCTGATGTTATTCTCATTGATGGTCGTTGCCTTCTGCAGCCTTGCTGTTCTCCGCGAGCTGATTCGTCCAGGGCCAGGAGAACAGGGAGGGGACAGGAAAAGAGTTGACCAATCAAAGCGCAGGGCTTTCTTCACCATAATGGCCATACTTGCCGTTATGTTGGTGAATTTCTGTGCGAATCTGATGTGGTTTGTTTCTGCTGTGTCAGGGGAAACTATTTGTGAGATGGCGCTGGCTGATAACTGGCTCTTTCTCCCCGGCAGTCTGGTTTTACCTCTGCTGTTTCTGCACAGGGCGGGAAAATTAACCTGTTGTAAGAAAATCACCAAATAAAGATGAGGATTCAATCAGCTTTGCACGAAAACCATTTGGAAACATGTTGGCTTAGTCTTCGACCGTTCCAGAGACAAACATCTCGTCTGTTTTTCTGTTACAACGACTGGGGAGAATTATTGTTTATTCATTTATTATATAGCTTGATTTAACTTAGGTATACGAGTGAACAATGTGTGAAAACATCCTGAAATAATCCAAGGATCTGTAAACTGAGTTTCCTGTAAAAGATGAACTGTGGTTTGAATAGTTTTAGGAGTAAAAAGAAAGCCATAATAAAGGGCATTGATCGTGTTTTAAGTTACATTATGTGGATATGCACCGTATATAGCATATTATATCTTTGTCAGTAAGTTGAAGCTATCCAAATGATGTACATACACATATATTGGACTGTATAAGATATAGAAATATGCAAAACAGTTAATGACTCTGATTTGTTTACGCAGCAGGCTTCGTCCTCGCTTCATTTGAATGCTGTCACCTCTCCATCTAATGGATCAATAAAATAAAATGTACTTGCAATTTCTTTGTTTGTTATTTTTTTTTTAACTAGACAATATTTTGGACCCTATTAAGAAGGAACAACAGAGTTTTATGGTGCAAAAGATGATCTGAACATATTTATAGCAAATATGTTCCTCCATGCTGACAACGCAGCTTTATTCCTTTCTAACCAAGGACGAATACTTTGTAGAGAATGAATTGAAATGATTGATTTAAAATCAGTAAATCTGATGTTTGGATAAGGAAAACATGAAGAGGTTCAGTTTTAATGCAGCCAAACTTTGACTAATGCTACACAACAAGTATATATGATAAGTTAATCAAATCAAATCAAACGTGAGCGTCTGTTCCAATAATAGAATAAATATTTTTAAAGTCTGCCACGGTTTTTCTATTTATTACAGTTGCATGAAATCCCTTCAGAAATACGTCTTGTTTTGTTCTCCACCTGTTCAAAAGAAACAATCTGGCTGTGTTCCTTATATCCTACTGGTTGCTAAACAAGCAAGCACCTGTCCAAACCCCTGCCGTGCAGAATCTGTTTCGGCAACAAAACTCATTAGGTTCGGGATTAAAAACATGGTTTGGGTCAAAATAAGCAAGTTTTAAATAGTTAGGGTTAGATAGGCGATACGACCAGAAAACAAAGGTGTGATCCTCATATAACTCTCAGAGGGTGAGGATAGAGTGGTGACATTTTGCATGTGTGATGGTGTCCTCCTTCCTCTCATGTGTGCCCAATTTGGTGCCTCTAGCCTCTTCCTTTGATGTACCTGTCATTGATGGCCATTGTAGAAAAAACGGTAAGACCTTCATATACCTGCCAATAGGTAAGAGGTACAATCACCAGATTTGGTGTGCATTATTTTCTGCTCCCCCTGCTGATGTGCAGCAAGTTTAGTGTTTGTAGTTGCTTCCTTTGATGTAGCTGTCATTGCGCCTCAATTGTAAAATGTTGTGATAATCTGTGTCCAGGTGTGAGGCGGGTTAAGTTTAGTGGTTGGGGTTAAGGATAGAGATGAATATAAGAGAGGAAACCTTGCCAATCAAACTCATTTGAATATTATTCTGCTATTGGACCTCTGAGTCTAAGGTGGTATACTGGCAGTGGATGGTTTACTGATTTCATATTGTGTTTGGCTTTTTTCTACCTTATTTCTTCACCGCCGTCTCACAGTGAATTAGTCCACGTCAAATGGATTCCATTGCCTTGTATATGCTGAAAAATGAAGGGCCATCTAGAGAGAAATTCTGCTATTTTGCATTGCTAGATTGAGCCTCAGGGGGTACTTGTGATGTGGGGGTGAGGTGGTTAGGTTCATGCATAAGCAGTTTGGAGATGGTTATAGTTAGTGGTTTTACAAGTTGCATTATGTACAAATGCCAAGTATATAAGGCATATTCATACATTTGTCAGTCCTTTTTTTATATCCAATTCTAGTTTATGTTTGTTTTTAAATGCCATTTTCTTAATGTCTTTCATTTGTGTATAGCACTTTGAATTGCCTTGTGTTGAAAGGTGCTATATAAATGAACTTGCCTTGCCTTGTCTTGCCTTTATATATTAGACTGTATAAGTTATAGTGAGTGACGTTGTAGTGTATGGTGATTGCACAGGAATTGTTTTAAGACCGTACTTGTTTGATTCATGTGTTCACAAAGTTGATGCCACCTGTGAAGAGGTTCAACTTAGAGCACCCATGCTGTGTAAACAGGAAACAAAAGTTTGTTTGAAAAAGATGTGATTAAAAAACACAACCATGCAAAACAGTTCATGACTCGATTTTATTTGTTTACTCAGCAGGTTTTGTCTTAGCATAATTTGTATTTGGTTAACTGTCCATCTATTGGATCAACAACATAAACCACAGTTGCATCAATATGTTGTTGAGCTGGAGTGAATTCAGTCATATTTGACTGATAAGAGCAAGAGTTCATATAAACAGCACTTTATTTGAGTCTTAAGAAACAACCTGTGGTGTGCCACAGGGAAGCGTCTTTGGTCCTCTGCTCTTTCTTTTATATATTAAGGTTTTGGAGTATTTTTACAGAACATTTTCTCTCTATGCTGACGACTCAGCCTTATTTCTTCTAATAAGGACTAAGGCATTGTACAGAACCAGTTAAATTATACATTAAAACATTAATAACTGGCTGAAAATAAATTGTATGACCACATTGGGTAAATGTATCGGATTTTATATGCTTCAAAACATATGGTGAATAAAGATCCGTTTACCACAGTATTATGATGGGAACACTCAGATTATTGCCAAGACATTAAAGACTCTGCTTTAGTTTATCGGACAATGTTTTTACCAAGGTAAAACCAGAACAATCCAGATTCTGGTTCCCAATTTGTTGATAGGGAAACCATGACAAAGTTAGCCTTAGTATATTATAGTTGGACACAAATGGTATGGAGTGGCATGTGTGCATCCAACACACTCTCACTCCCTAAGCGTCCAGGAGCGACGCTTGGTCAGGGTCCCGTGGCGTCCAGTTATGACGCGCCGAGGCTCCTTCAGCTTCATAAACGGACGCAAAGAGCTTTCAACTGATTGCAATGTATTTCCATCGGCGGCAGTATTTGGCGCTTAGGGAAGCACCGCATCCATTTATGTCGGCAGCTCTTAAAGGCAATGTGAGCCCATGTTCCGTCCAGGGTCCCGTCTACGCCTGACCCGCCAGGGGTTCCACCAGCTCCTGCTCTCGATCCCAGTGCTCTGGCAATCCAGCTGACAATGGAGGGGTCCCATCGCGGCCTACGCCGTCTTCCTGCCCGTCCTCCGAAGCTGTCCCGTCGCCGCCTTCTTGCCCGTCCTTGTGCCCAGCCCCCTGAGTTCCCCAGCCGCGGCCTTCGCCCTCGAGCCCGGCCCCTTGAGTGCCGCATTCTTCGCCTTCGAGCCCGGCCCCCTGACTCTTCCAGCCGCTGCTTTCGCCCTCATGCCCGGTCCCCTGAGTTCGCCCGCTGTGGCCTTCGCCCATTTTTGAACTCGGCATCCGCCCGAGACCCCCACCATGAACTCTGCCTTGCCCCCGGGCCGTCCGCCCGAGTCCCCCTTCTCGGCATCTGCTGTTCCCCGGGATGTCCGTCTGAAAACACTGGCATGTAATTTACGTTAGAATAAATAGAATGTGTTGAATAATAGATGAGAGTAAAATCTACGTCACTTTTTTTGTATGAATTTATGTTTCATCCAATGACAGAGCTTGCTGACTTATCATGAGGTTTGTCAAAGCGGACAGGCGTCTTCACAACAATAGCTGGGGATTGTGGGTAGTGTAGTCTCTTTTGCGCTCCACATTTCAGAGAAAACAAGTTGTTTCTCAGAATTGAAGGAGAAAAACACAAAAGCATTGCACACAATTTAAACCTATCAATGTCGTTTAATTAACAAAGGTAATCTGGTGTTTTTGAGTTGATGAGTAGTGGAGATATCACTGTCAAATCAATCGACAGTAAGGAGAATACTTACTTGGTGTACAATTCTCCGTTATCCAATGGGAATGGACGCTCACATTGCCTTTAAGAGCTGCCGACATAAATGGATGCGGTGCTTCCATGAGCGTCAAATCCCGCCGCCGATGGGAATACATTGCAATCAGTTGGAAGCTCTTTGCGTCCGGTTATGAAGCTGAAGGAGCCTCGGCGCGTCACAACTGGACGCCACAGGGACCCTGACCAAGCGTCGCTCCTGGATGCTTAGGGAGTGAGAGCGTGTTGGTGCATCATGCAACACCCTATAGTTTGTCTATCTTAAATAACATAAATGCATTCATGTATATTATATATTGATGTGTTTTTATTTGGAGTGTCACTGTAATTGTTGATTTATTAGGCCATCAGGCAGCATGTCAATGTAACTTTGATTTTATTCAAATATCAGTTTTGAATTTGGATTGGTTTTATAGAGAGAGGAAGGTGGATGTGTGTTTTTTAATACAATACAGACAAATATTTGGTTCATATACTCAGATACGGGAAGCCACAGAGGGAAGAAGATCAGAAAGTGACACCGATAAGAGTTCTTCTTACTACTTTTTTATACATGTATTGAGTGCACATTATTTTGGACACTTGCACAGTAGATTGTTTATTTTAAAATCAGTGGTTTGACTTAATGAACCTCTCTGGATATTAGTATAGTAGAAGGAAGAAACTCATGGGAGTAAATAAAATAAAAGTGTCATTTGAATGGGCTTTTCTCTTCCAGACATGGCAGCCAAAGACTCCTTTCTACACACGTTCCTCTTTGTGGACTTGATTGCTTCTTCAAAAGCCCCCCGTCACCAGCCCCCTCCTTATCCTCCCTCTCTCTATTTCCGTCCACTACCTAGGTCTCCAACGAGGGCATCAGCAGAGTTCCACGTTTTATTTGTAGAAGCATTACAAATACAGTTACACAGAGAGGTTTAACATGCAAATGACTGACTAGAAAAACAGCACTCAAGCACAGGAGACATTAGGCACATGTGTATTTCCTTTATTATCATAGTTTACTTTACGAGTCATGGCTTACAGGTCAAAAAGCATGTCATACAAGGATAACATAATAATTACTGTAAGAAAGACATTACAATATATTAAAATATGACATTGTATACATATATGTAAAGAGGATTGTGGGTAAAGATACGCTTCTCCAATATATATGCACAATTGTGATGAGATAAAGGATTGGGAAAAATAAAACTAAATCACTTTATACATACATTTCAAGAGCAAAACAGTGTTTAAGGCTACATAGAAATAAAGACAAGATACAAAAGTAAAAGAGGCATGGAGAATGTCATGTAACTTTGGTTTCCCGCAGTTTGCAAAACATGGCTCCATGGTCTGAGATTTAACCTCTGAGCAACTATAATGCTCCTTCAGCCCGATCCCCGATCCCAAACTAATTCTTGTTGTATTTCAAACATGGTAGTTTTTCCGCTCTGTGCAGGAACAGCAGCGGCAGCACATAACTGCTGGGCAGACAGAACCAGACTCCGGATGTTAAAACAACACATGTGTCGTAGCTGCTCAACACGTGAGACGACCCCAGAGACAAACAAATTAGATTCCCGCTAAACCTCACCAACAGAACCGCCATTATAGCCGTGATTGTGACGAGCGCCTTTTGCTTTAATGTATCCGTCTTTCCCGCGTTCGCACTTTCTTCCCCCGGCCCTGCACGATTCAGCACGCGGACAACAGAGATGTTGCAGAAAGAGCTGACGATCAACGACAAAACCAGATTGCAGAAAAACAGAATCATGTTGAAATTATTGCCCATTTGAAGCCTTAACGCGATCAACCCGGCGAGAAGGAACCAAACAAACCCCACGCAGATGTTTCTGATCATAACCCCGCCCGATTTACTCAGGTTTCTGTAGGTGAGCGGGTGAACCACGGCCATGTAGCGCTCCATACATGTCAGCACGTGGAAGAACATCTTCACACAGGAGGTGATGGCGAACATGTTGCACCCCACCTTGACCATGTTTTGGTGGTTTTTGTAGTCGCCAGTGAAGCAGGTGACGGAGGAGGACATGCCGAAGAGCTCCATGACCACCATGTGGAAGGTGAAGACGTCCAAAGGATTCATGGCCGCCGGGCGTTGCTTCCTCCAGCGCAGAAACCCGAAGCTCAGGATGAAGGTGGAGAGAGGGAGCAGGAGGAGGAGGTTGGTGACGGTGAAGGCGGCGAAGATGGAGGGAGGGGAACTGAAGCAGGAGGAGAGGGTTCGGGAGGAGTTCTGGGAGGAAGAGGTGTTGGCGTCCATGGCGCTGAAGAAGAGGAGAGAAGGGGGCGAAGGAAAAAGAGAGGTTTTTTAATCATTTTTGTCCCGGGGGAAAGATGCTCAATTCAAGAATAAATAAAAGTACAAATATTTAACATTTTTAAATATTTACTATTAACTCATTAGTTCTGAATATTGGACGAATGCCTTTAATTTTTAGAACCTTACAAACTTAAAAAAAGACAAAATATTGAAATCACATGGAATTCATTATTGAAATATAAATCATTTCTATATTTTTAAATTAAATTTGTGATGTATTTTATGAAACAAAAATAACAGCAGTATTAAAATCCCTGTTTTAGCCCATTTAGAGAATCTGTGTGAAAAACTCCAAAACTCCCATATTTGAAGATGATAAAACCAGAACTGAAACTTTAAAATACAATGAGATATGAATGAAACATATGATATTGTTTTAGAGAACACTAACCTCATCATCAGAGTCTCTGGTCCTTCTGTCTCAGCGTCTCCTCAGAAACGCTGCTGTCTTGTCCTTATATAACACAGTTGTATGTGTGTGTGTGTGACGAGACGGGTGACTGCATGTTTTTTGCATGTTGGAAAAACTATTATTTCTGTCAGCGTTTCGAAGGCAAATTCAGGATCATCTCCAGGACAGTGTTGGTTTAAAGACACTCCAAAGAGCGAGGAGAGCTCGATTTGTTTTATGTTACACTTTTAAAGATGAGACATAAATGCATTAATACAAAATACAAAAGGAAAGTAAGGTAAATACGTATGAAGAGGATTAAAAAGAGCCATACAATGTTTAATTCAAGACGTTATTAAGTGCAGACACACTTCGCTGTTCTTTCCTTCATTTTTCCATTAAAGTGGATTCAAATGAGTTGAAACGTGAACTTATTCAAATGATTAAGACCCAACACGTCTCTGTGTGCTTTGTGTTATTTTAATACCTGAACAACTTGCAAATCACACTTAGTCCCAACCGGACGGTCAAGAGTTCACTTAACCATCGTGGTGACTCATCTTTTTGTTACTATTATTGTGTTATGTCACGTTTTGTATGTCTTGTTTTGGGTGTTTTGCTGTTCTCCCCGTCATGTTTTCCTCTTGGTATATTGTCTGGTCCTTTTCCCTGTGTTTTTCCTCCTGTCGTTAGTTTCCCTGGTGTGTCTAGTTGTCTGATTGTGTTCACCTGTGGCCCTTGTGTTTCTCCTCCCCTGCCCGGCTGTTTCTCGTCTTGTGATTACCCCTCCCTGTATTTAGTCTTGTCTCTTCCTGTGTTCAGTGTTGGTTCGTCGTTTGTCTGTGACTGTGTTCACCGGGGAGTGTTCTGATTGTCCGTGTGCCATATCTTTGAAATAAAGGTATTTTCATTTTTTTCTGCATTTGGGTCCTGCCTGCTTCACTCACCGTAACAGAACGAAACAACCTAAAGATGGAACCAGCAGACAGCCTGTACGAGGTGACGTACAACCTAATGTGCTTTAAAAACGACTGTCGATATGCCTCCAGTAGTGAAGAGAGGCAGTCAATTATCTCAACGGCACGCCAAGAAGTAACCTCAAGGCCCTGGTTAAAGGAGTTACTTCCCGAGTGGGTGGAGGACTTATTCGGTAGCTTTGAGGTCAAACCTGTTTCCCGGCCTGCTAGCCCCTGGCATGCTAGCCCCCTGCCGGCCACAGTTCCCAACAAGGCTCCTTTCAAGGACCCTTTCGCTGGGTCTCTTCTGGCTTTTGGAGGACCTCTGAGCCTCCACAAGGCTTCAAGGCAGCATGGAAGGAAACGCAAGGCCAGGATTCCAGCACCGGCAGCCATGGTTCCGGCTCTGGTCCTAGACCCAGAAGCCATGTTTCCGGCTCCAGAACCGGACCTTACAGCCATGTTTCCGGCTCCAGAACCGGACCTTACAGCCATGTTTCCGGCTCCAGAACCGGACCTTACAGCTATGTTTCCGGCTTCAGAACCGGACCTTACAGCCATGATTCTGGCTTCAATTCCGGCTCCAGAGCCGGCCCATTCAGCCATGTTTCCGGCTCCAGAACCGGACCTTACAGCCATGATTCTGGCTTCAATTCCTGCTCCAGAACCGGACCTTACAGCCATGTTTCCGGCTCCAGAACCGGACCTTACAGCCATGTTTCCGGCTCCAGAACCGGACCTTACAGCCATGTTTCCGGCTCCAGAACCGGACCTTACAGCCATGTTTCCGGCTCCAGAACCGGACCTTACAGCCATGATTCTGGCTTCAATTCCGGCCCCCGCAGCCATGGTTCCAGACTCAGCTCTTGCCCCAGCTGCCATAGTCCCTTCTCCAGTCCCACCTCTAGTCACTTCTCAGGTACCAACTCTAGTCCCTTCTCTAGTCCCTTCTCTAGTCCCATCTCTAGTCCCATCTCTAGTCCCATCTCTAGTCCCATCTCCAGTCCCTCCTTTAGTCCCTCCTTTAGTCACTTCTCTAGTCCCTTCTCAAATCCCATCTCTAGTCCCATCTCGAGTCCCCTCTCCAGCCCCCTCTCGAGTCCCCTCTCCAGTTTCTTCTCAAGTCCTCTGTCAAGCCCCCTCTCGAGTTCCCTCTCCAGTCCCAATTCAAGTCCCTACTGAAGTGCCGTTGGAGGTTCCGCTGGGCGTCCTGCCAACTCCATGTCTTGTCCCGTTGGGGGTCCCGCCGACTACTCTCCTGCCGGGGGTCCTGCCAACCCTATGTCCTGTCCCGTTGGGGGTCCCGCCGACTACTCTCCTGCCGGGGGTCCTGCCAACCCTATGTCCTGTCCCGTTGGAGGTCCCGCCGACTGCTTTCCTGCCGGGGGTCCTGCCAATCCTGTGTCCTTGTCCACTTCCGTGGGGGATTCTACCGAGGCCTGTCCAACCAGCTCCGGTTCCTGTCCGGCCGACACCGGGTCCTGCCCGGCCTTCGGCGCTGTCGCGTCAGCGCCTTCCTGCCCGGCTTCCGGAGCTGTCTGGTCTTCGCCTTCGAGCCCGGCCCCCTGAGAGTCGCGGTCTTCGCCCTCAAGCCCGGCCCCCTGAGAGTCGCGGTCTTCGCCCTCAAGCCCGGCCCCCTGAGAGCCGCAGTCTTCGCCCTCGAGCCCGGCCCCCTGTGAGCCGCATTCTTCGCCCTCGAGCCCGGCCCCCGGAGGGCCACGGCCTTCGCCCGCGAGCCCGGCCCCCTGATTTTCCCGGGCGCGGCCCTCGCCCTCATGCTCGGCCCCCTGACTTTTCCGGCCTCGGTCCTCGCACTCATGCTCGGCCCCCTGAGTTCGCCCGCGGTGGCCATCGCCCCTCCATAACCCCCACCTTGGACTCTGTCTTGCCCCCGGGCTGTCCGCCTGAGTCCCCCTTCTCGGCTTCTGCCTTGCACCCGGGCCGTCCGTCCGAGATCCCTTCTGGGTCCTCCGCTGTGCTCCTGGGTTGTCAGCCCAAACCCGTCCTCCTGACCCCCTCCACCCACCCGGTGGCCCTAGTTTTGTGTCCCCTCCTCCAGTCCCCCTGCACCCACCCTGCTGGACATTGTTTTTTTGGGTTTATTGGACTGTTTTGGTGTTTTAGGGACGTCTGGAATCCGTCCCTTGAGGGGGGGGGGTTCTGTTACGATTATTGTGTTATGTCACGTTTTGTATGTCTTGTTTTGCTGTTCTCCCCGTCATGTTTTCCTCTTGGTATATTGTCTGGTCCTTTTCCCTGTGTTTTTCCTCCTGTCGTTAGTTTCCCTGGTGTGTCTAGTTGTCTGATTGTGTTCACCTGTGGCCCTTGTGTTTCTCCTCCCCTGCCCGGCTGTTTCTCGTCTTGTTATTACCCCTCCCTGTATTTAGTCTCGTCTCTTCCTGTGTTCAGTGTTGGTTGGTCGGTTGTCTGTGTTCACCGGGGAGTGGTCTGATTGTCCGTGTGCCATATCCTTGAAATAAAGGTATTTTCAGTTTTTTTCTGCATTTGGGTCCTGCTTGCTTCACTCACCGTAACACTTTTGCGCATTCAACTTCAACTACAAAAAGGAAAATGGACTGCAACTCCCAGCATGCATCTTTAAAAATAAATGGTGTTTATCTATTTCTTAACTTTTGTTTACATGCAGTAAGAAAACACTACTTTTTGGATTTGTTCAGGCACTATAGTGTGTATTACTTTGAGGAGTTAACTTTAACCATAGTAAACAAAGTAGTGTGTGCAATAACATCCCATCATCTGTATAATTCTGATCATCTATAAGTTTTATTTCAGAGTTCCAGTTATTACAGCCAGTGGAAACTGGAAAGCCCTCCTCTTTGATTGGTCCATCCTGTCTCTGTCCCTGCCCCCTTCCTGGCCCTGGACCAATCAGAGTGTAGAGAACTAGAGGCTGCAGAAAGAAGTGACAGGCCGTTTCTCAATGTCGAGCAGAGCTGCTGCAGAGCCACTATTTCAAGTCTACGTCATCGAGTGGCGCTGAAGGACGGTTTAAATGCCCAGCATTCGACGCCACTCGATGACGTAGTATACTTGAAATAGTGGCTCTGCAGCAGGTATACTCGACATTGAGAAACTGCCACAGAGATTTATAAAAGGGTAGACAATTGCATTGTGGGGAAATAAGGGAGATAAACCAAACACACAAGTGCTGAGACTCGCCCACCTTTCTCAGGTACCTGACTGGACCAATGACAGCCAGGTAGCGCTCCTCTCAGTTGATGTGGAACAACACCTGTCCGGCTGTGAGTTGAAAATGTAAAATTTGTAAAGGTTTCATCATATTTTTACTGGACTACTTAAATTATGATTTTGGCATGAAAATAAAAATGATGTTTTTGCTTAATTTTGTAGGTTTTTTATTCACAAATTTTAACATTTCTAATGCAGAAGTTTAACTGATATTAAAACAATTTAAACACAATGTCTAAATTAAGCCCCTCCTCCTGGTAGCACAGGATAGCTGGATATGACTCATGCTGTAAGACCACATTTTGTTACGATCTCAGGCACTTTGGATGTTGGACCCAATTGCACACAGGGAGACAGAGGTAAAGTATTGTAAGATACTTTATTTTTCCATGACTGGCAAAAATGAACAAAAAGGTAACCACCAAAACTCTAGTCGAGATGACAAAACAACAGAGAACAAAAAATGAAGGCGCTCACGCAGTGAGGAATCAAAAACCTTTCATGAGTACCAGGAGCATAGACCTTACCATGACAATAGACAAGACGAACTGACACTGAACACTGGGAGACAGGGGAATTTAAACACAGGGTAACTAGACACAGATGGGAACAATCAGGGGCGGGGCTGACACTGATGAGCACAGGAGACACACAAGGAGTGACAGGTGAAAACAATCAGGAAATTAGACACACCAGGGAAACTAACGACAGACATGAAAACACAGGGAAAAGAGACCAGACAATATACAGGGAGGAAACATGACAAGGAGAACGGAAAAACACCCACACCTAGACATAGAAACGTGACATGACATAATAATCCTGACACATTTCCAACATAATCAAATCATGTTATCAAAAGAAACACTGTTTCACAAGCAGATACAAACTAAATGCAACAGCAACACCTGCACACCCCGTAATAAATCTAACAAATTAGAAGTTTGACGTATTTCATTTATGGTATAAATGCATATTTTTAAGTTTAAAGAAGATATTTTACTTTAAAATGCTCCTTCCTTTTGTCTTAAATGAGATGTGGCACCATGCATTTACAAAATAAGTATTCAAATAAGTCCAGCAGACACTATCACCAAGATAAAACCCCAGTAATATGATCGAATGAAAAAGTAAGAAATCAGGTACCCAACATGTTCAGATGGATGAATGAAACTCACTTTATCTGGTCTTCCTTCCTCTTCTTTACAAAACCACTGATCCATAAAATCAACTCCAACTAAATACATGTGTACGGAGGAGACAGAGGAGAGCTGTTTGCATTTCACTGCAAATCTCCAGCTGCCATCCAGACACAAAAAGAAGAGCCAGAAATAATAACAGTGATCGTATAGAGATAAGTTAGACGAGTGGTTGGAGCCGTAGTGATTAAACTTTACAACATCCTTTAAAGCAGAAACAGATACAACATATGTACAATTCATAAAACCATTTCTCCTGAATCAAGAGCCTCATATTGAGCTTTCATAAGATACAGAACGGCTGTATGATAGTTGATTTAAATAAATAAAAACAACATATCTTATGCTAACTCCTGATGAATAGAGTGGTGCAGGAAAGAGTCAGCATGTTGCACTTTCTGGTTGCTTGTAATGGTTCAAACATATTAAACACGTATATAGTAGCACGGAGATATAATAAAACCCAGTATGTGTGTATTATGAAAACATCTCAATGATAAACTGGCAAAAAACTGTACATTTCCCTCAAACATTTGATCTAAATCACACATTTAGGCCATTTTATGTCATCTAACAAATGCAATGTTATACACCTCTGTTCAACCGAGCCTTTCTTATATGTTATTGCCATATTTAGTGCTTTGCTCTTTTACCTTAAAACCCAAACAGTCTATAAAACCAAACTTTAATCGAGACAGTTTTGCTAATCTTGACCTTTTTTACCAGCTCATAAAGTCCTGTTGCGAACCCGGAAATGTTGAGTACCCCATATTTTAATATTATAAATGTATAGTACGGGCACATAGAAACTGCCGGATGCTACTTTGCATATGTCGGGCAATTTAGCACAATCAGCATAAGTTGATTAGCAATAATTACTATGATGGGCTTTGCAGACATTATTTAAGAAATGTCTTGGCTGATTTGGACAATTATGGAGAGGTTTTGTCCATTTCTGACATTTACATGATAAAAAATGGTAGTTCTAACCAGAAAGTGCCAATATTTGTGCTCTCTGTGGTCTGATTTTGATGAATGGTTGATCGATTTGGAAGATTTTGGCGAAACTGGATCGTTTGATTGGACAGATTGATCATTTACTTGAACAAAAATTGTCCACAGTAGAGGTAATCATTTTCATGTTGTGCTCTCTTTATCCAATGGTTGCAACACTACTCATGGTAGTCAAAATCAGCCCACAAGGAGTACTAATATGGCCGCTTTCTGGTTGAAAAAGTTCAACAAAAACAAGAAAACTCCAGTTTGTGCTAATTGTGCAAATTGCCCTGCAGGTTACAATCCGGCAGTACTATGTACTGGGGACCCTACTATAAATGATATTGTAAAACGTTGGGGTGTTCAACATTTCCGGGTTAACAACAGGACTCTTTGAGCTGGCAACTAGACTATATTGGTTGCTTTAAGACAAAAACAACACCCTTGGATGTCACTGAGCGTCTAACCTCTGCTCTGATCTGATCCTGAATCAGTTTTCCTGCAGCACGTTAGTTTTCCCGCCTTGTGCAGATAGAGCAGCGGTAAAACCAAACTGCCGGGCAAACCCATCCAGATCATACAGAACAAGGCCAAACACTTTTCATCCACCACCTGATTCTGAGAGTGAACAAGAGCCAAGCTGATGGTGGTGCTGCCGAATCTGAAAACCAGCACTCCCAGTATGACCACCATGGAGTAAAGCGCCCTCACTTTGGTTCGATCAACCCGCTTCCCAACCCCCGGCTTTGGGCGAATCAGAACCCAGACGACAGAAACGCTGCAAAAAAGAACCACAAACAAAAAGAGAGACGTCCAGAAAAAAGATACGGCGATAATTTGGTCGTCTGGCAAGCTTAGGAAAGCCATGCTGCCAAAACAAAGCAGCCAAACGCACACGATGGTGACGTTTCTGATCCGAACTGCTCTGTTTCCTCTCAGCTTCAGGAAGATGATGGGATGCACGACGGCCAGGTAACGCTCCACACAGGTGAGGACGTGGAAATACTGCTGAGCGGAGAAATTGAGGAGGAAAAGGTAGATCCCCAGCTTCATCATTATCGTAAAACCTGTGTAGGCGGCACAGCAGCTGAGGCAAGAACCAAGAATATTCATCAGCTCGGTGGCGACCATGTTGTACGTGAGGGCGTCAGAGTGGCGGATTATGGCGTTGGGTTGCTGGCGCCATTTCTGAACACTGAGGTAAATGACTCGGATGCAGACAGGGAGGAGGAGGAGGGTGAGGGAGAGGAAGTAGGCGGTGAGGCTAATGACGCCTCTTTGGGAAGTGTTGCATAGTAGCATGGTGCCATATAAGTTGAGGGGAGGAAGAAGGGAGGCGTTGGAAGAGTTGACGGTCATAACTGTGGAGAAAAAGGGGGATGAAAAACAAGTTTAAATAGTGAAAATAGGAAGAATTAGGACGAATTCCTGTAGCTTTATGGGGTTTTGGATGCATACTAACGTAGCTAACTCATAATGACAATCTGTAGGGGGAGAGAGGGGAGAAGAGAAGAGAAGGGAGGAGTTGGAAGAGTTGACGGACATATTGGGCAAGGAGCAGGGATAGAGGGGGAGATGAAAAACAAGTTAAAATAGTGAAAATATGACCAAAGAATTCTTGCAGATTTATGGGGTTTGGAGTTGCATGCTAACGTAGCTAACTTATAATGACAAGCTGTAGGGGGGAGAGAGGGGAGGAGGAAGGGAGGCATTGGAAGAGTTAATGGACATGACTGAGGGCAAGGAGCAATAGAGAGGGAGGTGAAAAACAAGTTTACATTTAAAATATGAACAAATTAAGAAGAATTTTGCAGCTTTGTGGGGTTTTGAGATTAATGCTAACCGAGCTAACTCTTAATAACAAGCGGGAGGGGGAGAGAGGGGAGGAGGAAGAGAAGGGAGGCGTTGGAAGAGTTAACGGACATATTGGGCAAGGAGCAGGGATAGAGGGGGAGATGAAAAACAAGTTAAACTAGAGAATGCAATTCCTGAAGAAATTGCTAGTGGGAATGCTTTATGCGGAAAAGCTGACGCTAAACTGCTATGCTGAAATGTAATGTGTAAGAAGTAAGTGAAGAATTTAGATTAAAATGAAATGTGTAAGAAGAAAGTGAAGAATTTAGATTAAAATGAAATGTGTAAGAAGAAAGTGAAGAATTTAGATTAAAATGAAATGTGTAAGAAGAAAGTGAAGAATTTAGATTAAAATGAAATGTGTAAGAAGAAAGTGAAGAATTTAGATTAAAATGAAATGTGTAAGAAGAAAGTGAAGAATTTAGATTGAAATGATACATGAACACAGGGGGCTTGAATGTGTGATGAGAGAAGAAAAGAAAGTAAAAAGGCTTGGAAAAGCAGCAGAATATTTGAAATGCAAATTCCTGAACTAAGTTGATGGCGAATGATCTGTCGCCATGGCAACGGCATTTGATGACACCCCATAATATGCTTAGATGCGTTGATGGCTGCATCGTTACCAAACCTGTGAAGTCTTGGGCTGTTTGGAGTATTTCCACTGAAGTTGTGAGAAAACCGTGTTTCAAGGCGAGCATTTTGTTGCCATAGTAACGGCATTTGAAGAAATCTAAAAAATGTCCCATAGATGTCTTCAAGGCTGGACTGTTATCACACATGTGAAGTTTGAGCACTTTTTGAAAATGTTCATAGTAGTTATAGCGACATCATGTTTTATGGCGAGGGATGCGTTTCCATGGAAACGGCATATGGTGAGATCTCAGATTTGACGTAGAGCTCTTGAGGCATGGACCGGTGATATACAAGTGAAGATTGGGGAACGATTGGACTGTGTCCATTGGACTTATACCGACATCATGTTTTATGGCGAGGGATGCGTTTCCATGGAAACGGCATATGGTGAGATCTCAACTCCCTCCTGGCTGGTCTACCTGCATGTGCCATCCGACCTCTGCAGCTCATCCAGAATGCAGCGCCTCGTCTGGTCTTCCACCCTCCTAAATTCTCCCACATCACGCCGCTCCTCCGCTCCCTTCACTGGCTTCCGGTAACTGCTAGAATCCACTTCAAGACAATGGTACTTGCGTACCATGCTGCGAATGGATCTGGCCCTTCCTACATCCAGGACATGGTTAAACCGTACACCCCAGCACGTGCACTCCGCTCTGCATCAACCAAACGGCTCGCTGCACCCTCGCTGCCAAGGGGACCCAAGTTCCCATCAGCAAAAACACGTGGGTTTGCTATCCTGGCTCCAAAATGGTGGAATGAGCTCCCCATTGAAGTCAGAACAGCAGATAGCTTACACACCTTCCGGCGCAGACTGAAAACTCATCTCTTTCGACTCCACTTCAAGCAATATAACTATTAACAAAGCACTTATATACTAATAAAGGACTGGCTTACCTAAAGCCAGTTGAGTAGCACTTGAAATGTTTTTGCTCTATGAAACCTGATGTACTTATATGATTCTGTTTTCTTCAAGTTTGTATTTTGTTGGTCGAACGCACTTATTGTAAGTCGCTTTGGATAAAAGCGTCAGCTAAATGCAATGTAATGTAATGTAATCTCAGATTTGGCATAGAGCTGTTGAGGCATGGACCAGTGATATACAAGTGAAGATTGGGGGACGATTGGACCGTGTCCATTGGACTTACAGCCACATCGTGTTTCATGGCGAGTAGTCTGTCGCCATGGCAACGGCATTTCATGACACCCCATACTACGCTTAGATGCATTGATGGCTGCATCGTTATCAAACCTGTGAAGTTCTGGGCTGTTTGGAGTATTTTCACTGAAGTTATGAGAAAACCATGTTTCAAGGCGAGCATTGTGTTGCCATGGCAACGGCATTTGAAGAAATCTCAAAACTGTCCCGAAGATGTCTTCACGGCCGGACTGTTGAAGTCTGCTGCATGTCAGCTGGAGTGATGACATCATCGTGTTCCATTACACAGGTGTTTATAGTTGAGCTAATGAGGTGCCTAGACTTCAAAGGCTTCATTGTTCTGAATGAGAGATGAACCTCTTACATGTGAACGTTTTGTGGAAGAACCGTAACAGATATCTGTGAAATTTCAAAACGTGAAGCATGTCAAGGAAGTTGAGTATCTGAAGTGTAATTTTTGTGTAGTTTCGGGTTAATAATGTGGCCTTTTTGGCAGTTTAACTAAAGGTGTGCGGCTGCTACGGTGAGGAAATATCTGCCTGAAATTACAATGGGCTTCAATGGAGGAATGTTGAACGTTTTTGTTACTTCATGCCCTCAAGAGGCATTTTGTTTAATTATTTTTGCTTAATTATTTGTCATTATTCAAGCTACGAGATGTTTTCCTACGTTTATCATGAACAATTATGTCCCAGGAATGTAGGGTTTGGGAATTATGGCAGTTTTAAAAATATATATGAAGGCACATTTCAAGATTTCTTACCCTCTAGCTGTGACATCACGCACTAATGTTAAAATGTGAAGAAAACCTCTAAAACATCTGAACAAATGTTAATATCTCTAAAGGTAAGAATCAGATTTAAAAGTTGTTCTACATGAATAATGTCAGGAAGATTTGTAACATTTTAAAGTTGGAATGAGGTTTCTGAGTGAAAGTATGAATGAACAGTTAGCAGTTGAAGTCGCATGAAGATTTGTTGAAGTTGAAGATTTCCTCCATTGACTTCAATGTTAAAAATGTGATATATTATGGGATGTATCTCTGGAATTATGAAAGTTATGAATGAGAAAAGTAATAGCCATCGATTCCCGACCGAAATGAACGTTTTGATGTTTGAACGGAGTTTCTGCGATGTTCAATGCGGGAGAAGAAGAGGGCCAAAATAAGTCGGCGGAATAATAATAATAAACTTTTCGTGCGTAGAATAACAGTTAGTTGGAATGCTGTTAACAGCATTCCAACTAAAATAGTGAAAATATGACAAAGAATTCTTGCTGATTAATGGAGTTTTGAGTTGAATGCTAACGTAGCTAACTCATAATGACAAGCTGTTGTATATAGTAGATAAATATTTCAAAAACACAAACAAATTACCCACGAAGAAATGATCTAAAAAGTGTTGGGGTTAGCATCTAACAACAATATTAATAAAACATCTCATCTCTATTTAAAAAAGAAATGTAAAAGAAATCAAGCTGTAGTATTTTAACTATATTTGACATGTATACTATTCTGTAAATCCCACTGAGGCAACCGGTTGTGTGATATTGGGCTATATAAATATACTTTGATTTAATTTGATATATATAAAATAATTTAAGAAAATACCTTCACTTTGTTTCCTTGATCCTCCGCCCGCTGTGTGTCGTCCTGTAGTGAATATAGTGTGTGTTCCTTATACTGCTTATACTGGTGTGTGTGTGTGTGTGTTTTGCATGTTATCAAACCAGTAAGCAATCACTTTGCATCATCTGTCTCTTTCCACAGCTGCAGACACACTGACAGGATTTGATCGGGAGTGTGTGTACGTATTTATACTTAAACAGACTGAACACAAACACATTTAAAAGTAATTGTAGAGTACATTTATTCCATCATTTAAAGACGAACATATATTTGTTTTACTGGATTTTGATTAAATAGTGCACATATTAACATGATGGTGTTATAATAAATCATTTCAAAATTATTATTTATTCTTCATATTTAATTTAGTACCTTTCTTGATAAATGAAAGGTTAAAAAGCTTCAGAAACAATTCACTACCAGCATAGATCACTGCAGCAACCTAACATTTCTTTATTATATCCATTAGTTATCAGAAATGCACTTAATGACCTCGTTGTTTGACATGATTCAAATGAGCTGTGACTTTAAAGCGGTGTTTATTCAAATCGAACACCTGTCCACCTGTGTGCAGGAAACCTTGCTTTACCCAATGCAAATAAACCCCCTGAAAGCATGCAATTCTATTATTATGTATTATTTCTAACATGGATCCTGCACGAAATCAGGCCTTAATGAGAGTGTGGTTAATACACGAGGAGCGATACGATTTTATCAATACCAATTCCCTTTTAGGGCCAATTCTTTATCGATTTAATGATAAATGTATTATGGCGAAATAGAGAATATAAGGACTTTTTGTTGTTGTTTTCATCTATAGTCATTATTTGATAAAAAACACACATTTCAAATGATAAGTAGGAAAGTAGGAAAAACGGAAAACATCCAAACAACTCTTTAACTAAATCACATGTTTAAATATTATATATTAAACGTTTTTTTTGTTATATTTTTCACTTCCATTCACTGAGATTTATTACAAATTAATCTAAATGTCTTTAAATGTGCCAAGAGGCTATTTTTCATCTGTAGTCACTGGACAGATTTTGTAATTCAACCTAAAGACACATTTCATTTTAAACAAGTAAAATACAATCAAATTAAAACATGCAACATCAAGACTGGAAATCTTGATAAAAAAACAAAACTAATAAAACAAAACAGAAGTCTTTTTTTGTTGCAGCAAGCTTACCCAAAAGCCATGTTATAACTTTGCACATTTTGCACATTAACCATAAACAGAGTCTTCTCATCAGGGCTCTATAAATAGAGAACTACGGCAGATATGTAATATTTAATGCAGCCGAGTATTACACAGTATTGTATTACAATGCCGTTATGTGATGACTTTCAAAGAGAAAAGCAAGCACACTCGGAGTATTTTTTTATTTTTAATAAACGTTTTCAGATTTCACATCACATGAACACCAAATCCCAGCATGCATTGCGGCTAAACCATCCAATCATCGAGCTGAGGATCTTGCCTATGTCTGTTTCCGGTTTCGTTAATGACAGATGTATTTTGTTATACACACATTCCTTCACATTTACATTTGAATTTACATTAAAGTATTTCGTGAGGCCTTCTAACATGTTTTTAAATATAACTACGGTTGTAGTTGAAGAGTTTGTAAATTAACATGAACCGAAGCTGTTGCCTGGCAACGCAATCGCACAACGTCACGTCCGTTGATTCCACATCCACACGCATGGATTAACATCGATTTAATACATTAATGTAGCCTTTGTTTCTGCTCAAAGAGGAGTCGACCAGCTGGGCAACAAGAACATCGGCGTAATCGAGTGTGACTATTACAAAATAAATCATTATTATATTAATATTGACAATAACAACCGGCCGTCGGGGTAGAGCATTTGCTTGGCATTTCCGGGTATTGCTCCACTGGTTGGGCCATGTTAACAATACCGTGTAACTGTCACGTTTGAAGGGACGAAATCGTGACATCTTCACGTCTCCCAGCATGGTAGATCGTCACATGTTCACGTCTTGCCTTGATACCGGGTTGGAAAGAACAAAAGTAACTCACTGTTTCAACAGCGTTTCATCTTTTGTTGTCTGGCCTCTCCAAACTGAACGACAGTCTTCTTCTCACTCCTATATATATATTAATATCTGCGTGCAGGTGCCTTTGTATTTGTTTCCTGTTTGCATGAAGATGGGATTTTTTGCATCGCCAATACAGATATCATGATAAAGCCCTGAAACATTATACTGTAAATCTCAGTATGCAAATGTCCTGCTCTGATTTTCCTTTTCTTCCTCCAGCTGTATGACGTCCAAAGCTCATTGATCAGAGACAACAACAACACACAGAGACAGCGTCTTTAAATACATCACTCTTTATTAAATGAAAACACACAACTTCACACTGACAGTTCTCCTTTATAACGTTTCCACTTCTGTATTTTAATCATCATGGATCATGCATGAAGTCACACTGTAATCAAAGCGTGACAGTAAACAGAGATCACTGATGAATACAGTAAAGGGAGATGGAATATATTCTATTGTTATTTGCATCACAAACACACATTTCAAATGATTAGGAAGGCAGAGAGACTCCCCAAAACTCTGACACACATTTAGGCTGTTTTTGGGGATTATCAATGTAATATTTGACACTTCTTTTGCAGCTAGCTCCTCCTAAAGCCATGTTTGAGTTTGTACCCTTTCTGTTGCTATTTTAATACAAAAAACAGCCAATATAACCAGGCTTTAGTCCAGTCTGACTGGTGAAATTAAGTGTAAAATTCAATATTTTAAACAAGATGTTGTCACTTTTTTTAATTAGAAAAAAACAAATGTCTCATATGTGACAGCTATTTAGAAAAAACCCACAAAACAAAGTGGACAACGGTTAAAACCTGCTTAGCCTAATGATATATAGCAGTCTTTGCTTATTTCGCTTATTTCTAACCTTTTTTCCTTCTGGTGTCCCATATATTTCGCTCAGAGACTAAATCAACACACTTGCAAGCGTTTAGACGAAACCTGACTACTGTGCGTCTAACCTCTGCTCTGATCTGATCCTGAATCAGTTTTCTTGCCGCACGTTAGTTTTCCCGCCCTGTGCAGAAACAGCAGCGGTAAAACCAGACTGCTGGGCAAGCACAGCCAAGCTTTGGAGAAAAACAACATACATTGCATACAAAAACCCAAATCCATGGAGACGAACATCGAAAGAAGAAGCAGCTGTCCGCCAAATCTGAAACAAAGAGTCAACATGATAGCCATGATGGTGTAGAACGCCCTCTTCTTGGATTGGCCCAACCTCCCTTTGTCCCCGCCCCCTTCTCCGGGCCCTGGACGAATCAGAGCGCGGAGAACGGAGAGACTGCAGAACATCACGACAACCATCGAGAAGGTGGTGATGCAGAAATATGGCGCCATGCTGTAAATGAGAGTGGAGACAGTAAACCAGGTGAAGAAGAGCAGCCAAACGAACGCAATGCTCACGTTTCTGATCATGATCCCGCCCCTATTCCTCAAACGCAGGTAGGTGATTGGATGAACCACAGCCAGGTGGCGCTCCACACAGGTGAGGATGTGAAATGGGATTTGTCCGTTAGTGGAGGAACCGCAGAAGTAAAGACCCATTTTTAATAAAAGGGGGTTTGCCAAGATGGCGCCGAGGCAATTAGAGATGGAGCCGAGAACTCCAACCATCTCCATCACAGCCATGTGATACGTGAAGACATCGGAGTGACTTCCTGTTGTGGAGAGAGGAGAAAGAAGTACTCAGATCTTGTACTTGAGTAAAAGTACCAGAGTGTAGGAATACTCTGTTACAGTAAAAGTCCTGCATTCAAAATGTTCCTCAAGTGAAAGTACAAAAGTATTCTCATCAAAATATAGTGAAAGACAGTAAAAGTAGTCGTTGTGCAGATTGGTCCATTTCAGAATAATATATATGATATGTTTTATAATGATTGATCATGAAAGTGTTCTCAAAGCTGGTGAAGGTGCAGCTAGTCTGAATGACTTTGTAGACTGCAGGGTAGCTGGTGGATTTACTCCAGGTGGAACTAAAGTCTGATTTAACACTTGATTAGATTTCACATCATTCATCCAGATCTGTAAAGTAACTAAAGGTATTAAATACATGTAATGGAGGAAAAGTACACCTTGTACCTCTGAACTGTAGTGGAGAACTTGTACAATATAGCAACAGACTTGAGTAAATGTATTTAGTTACTTCCCACCTCTGATCGTTGAGTCTCGCCCTCGATATCTTTGCACTCCCAGGTAGAAGATGTAGGAGCAGAGAGGAAGAAGGACCAGGATGTTGGCGACGGAGTAGGAAGTGAAGACGATGAAGCTGGGTCTGCAGCTGAAGCAGGTATACTCCGAGGAAGAGGAGGCATTCGAGGAGTTGGAGGACATGGCTGTTTCTATAAAAGAGGACAGAGGGGGAAAAAGGTCAACATGTAGATTAGAAATTGGGAAAACTTCAGAAAAAAGCAGAAAAAACCTTCCGAATGCCATTAAACGACACGTCTGTCTGTTTGTGTTTAGGTAACACTTGAAATAGTCCACATACATTTTAAGGAAAGTAAATATTGATCTTTTATTGGCAAGGCAAGTTTATTCATACAGCACCTTTCAACACAAGGCAATTCAAAGTGCTTTACAAAACTGAAAGACATGAAGAGCATTAAGAAACATATTCAACTCATTTAAAAGCAGAAAGGGCGTTTGAACTTAAAAGTAGTAGTTTTTCATCATAATAATATAAAAAGTCACAAAGTAACTCACTTTTTCAGCAGCGTTTCTTCTTCTGTTGTGTGGTTTCTCCAAACTGAACGACAGCCTTCTGGGTTCTCCTCTATACATATTAATATCTGCGTGCAGTGCGTCTTTTGTAATCGTGTTTGCATGAATATGGGATACTTTTGCATCTCAGAAAGCCAGAACAGGTATCATATTTAAGCCCTGAAACGTTATACTGTAAATCTCAGTAGGCAAATGTCCTGTCTGTGCATGACGTCCAAAACATAGATCATAGATGCAAACAACAGCAGACACACCAAATCTTTACATACGTCATTTAATGAAAGCACACAACTCTACACCAGCAGTTCTCCTTTATAACATTAACAAACACCATCATTATAAATTATAAATAACTCCTTTGTTCCTAAATATACAGAAACATATCACCATGATTTGTATATTAAAAGATACAGAAAACACATTTAAAAGCCATTTGGAGTTACATTTCAGACCCAACTTGTAATAACTCAAAGCAATTTCACTTTGAAACACTTATATTATAGCTTAACAGTTTTTATGCCTCAAAATCTTTGTTAAATAGCCAATTTGTATTGAATACACACTTTCCTATGTCATCGCTAGAAAGTTAGCAAGAGGAATGAAATTATTTTACTATCATATGCACAGTAGCTATAGCTCAGTGCCCTCTGACAATGCAACATAGATATATAAAAGATATGAAACTATATAAGTGTGCAAGAAGAAACAGATTAGAAGTAAATAAATGCTTCAAGAGACCAATGTGCAAGGAAAGGGGAAAGAAGTAAACTATAAACATGTAACATGGATTAAGATGTGCTACAAACTCAATTTAAAATGTCTTTTCTTTACCAAATGAAGGCCTTATTTTAAGATGTTTAATATAATGCTTTTCAAAAGACTTTAAAGATCAGCGAGAACACTTCATTTGAAAGGGCTGAGCTGCTGACTCCCTGGAGGTCACATCCCACGGTCATATCTTTAATAAGAGATTAATTGGTCAAAGAAAGATTATAATGCATAAAATCCCACGTCTTAGCTTTTTTAGACATTGTGATTCCAATTGATGGCTTTTTTCAGGTAAGACTGTTTTTTAAGGATACGCGGGAACTTAAAATCTTAAAAGGCTAAGCTATTGATTCTGTTATTGAAACATCCCCACGTAATTTCTGAGCTTTAATAATAATAATAATAATAGCTTGGATTTATATAGCGCCTTTCAAGGAACCCAAGGTCGCTTTACAAGTAATAGGGCAAAAACAAACATAACAAAACAAAAGTCAGACAGACAAAGCAACAGATCGATTAGGGGCCGAAAGCCTTGGCAAACAGATGGGACTTGAGGGCCCATTTGCAGACGTCGAGTGTGGGAATGTTGCGAATCTCCGCAGGGAGAGCGTTCCAGAGGGTGGGGGCTGCCACACTGAAGGCTCTGTCCCCGAAGGTTCGCAGTTTGGTGCGGGGGGTGGTAAGCAGGCTAGAGTCTGAGGACCGCAGGTTCCGGGGTGGGGCATGTGGGTGAAGGATGTCCGAAAGTTACTGGGGGGCAAGGGCATGGAGGGACTTGTAGGTAAGGAGGAGGACTTCGTAGGATTTGCGGGACTTGACTTGATTGGTGAAATTGGAGTGTTAGAAAAATCAATACCCCATGTCTTAGCTTTTTTAACCCTCCTATTGTCTTCGTTCCCCCCCCTTACTTTGGTGTTTGCGGTCAAATTTGACCGGTCCTGTTTTGACTGCTATTTCATTAACACAAAAAACCATTAATCATCATCACATTTAATTTAACACCCTTTCAAACTGTTAATAATGTATCAGACTACTGGTATACATGAACAACTGCAGTAAATATACAAAGAATAGACACTGAACATGTATTGCGTGTGCCAGGTGTTATCCATGTGGGGGGGTGGGCACATAAGAGCGGGAAATGTGTCAAATTGTTCTGTGTGTGTGTGTGTTCACATGGGGGGATTGGGCACATAAGGGGGGGAACACATTTATACCTCATTCACACCACGCAACTCCGGTTCAAGCTCCGTGCTAGAGCTTTTCAGGTTCAGAACCGGTTCTTCGGTTTAGCTCCGGCTCGTTTCACACCGCCCAGAGTCCGACTGGTGCTGCGTCATTGCGTCATCGTTTGCGTCATGACGTAACCGTTTGCGTGCCTGCTTCATAAAGCCAAACCGCGCGGAAACCCCTCACAGCTGACACCGACAACAACAACAATGTCCGATTGTGCTCCAGCTTCCTCTGTACCTCTTCGGAAGACCAGATTCCCAGTAGGTAGCTGGTCTCTTCAGTGGACCACTGCTGCTTGTTAAGTTTCTCCATCGTTGTGTACAAACTGGATAAAACGCCGGCTTTTTGTTGTTGTTCAGGAGTTGATCCCGCCCCGGCCCCCACCTCGACGTAAGCGTGACGTATGTGGTGCTTTTGCTCTAGCCGGACAATTTTTTGGTGCTTGAAACGAACCGAATTCCAGAGCTAAGAGGCTGCTCCGCTGCGCTGTGAACAGGAAAACCCGGTGCTTTTCAAGCTCCAGCTCCGGACCGGCCCTGAAACACCGTTGGTGTGAATGAGGTATTAGAGTGTGTGTGTGTGTGTGTGTGTGTGTGTGTGTGTGTGTGTGTGTGTGTGTGTGTGTGTGTGTGTGTGTGTGTGTGTGTGTGTGTGTGTGTGTGGATGTTTTTGTGTGTGTTTTATCTGATCCGGATGGTTCCTTAACTTTATGGCGGTCATTTTTGAACGGGAACACCATGGGTGTTACAATGTTGACTAAATCATACAAAATGCAATGAAAGTGCTGATCAGCAATTGTATATGTTCAAATGTCTACTGTGAAGGATATCATAAAGCCTTAATGCAATCGAATGTAAAACTAAAAAGTTATGATTGATGAAACCTACACATACAACTATCTTTTAAATCAATAAAAACATTTTCTAAATCCATAAAAGCATTTAAATTAATATTGGGAGTCATGTCGTTACTTTGTTGAGAATGTGGCCATGTAATAAGCGGGATAATTTGCAGCGACTTGTTCCTTATGGGGAAAATAATACCCTTCAGCAGATCAAGATCCCTCCGCTACGCGTTGGGATCCTGATCTGCCGACGAGGCTCCATTAAAATATAAATATTTTTTGTGAATTACTGAGTTTAGGCACGTTAACCTCTTAAGCCCGAGGGTCCCCCCAGTGGACCCCCCCCACAGTTTTTTTTACGAGACTATGTCTCAGGGCTTCTTAACATTTATGAAACTATTAATGTTCCATACCCTTTTAACGCTAAGAAACTCCGCTAACTGACAATGTGAACCATTTTTAGCTAAAAGAAACACAAGAGTAATACCAAGCCTTTGAATTAGCATGGAGCGAAAAAATGCTAACTAATGCTAATGGATTTTGCACAGCACTCACGGTAGAAATGCCCTTATTACTTATCGTAACTGCACAAAAAAGATATACGATTTAAAGCTGAGACTCCACAGATTCCAGACATATAATATCATCACTGTACGCCCCCGAATTGCGGAGCTATCAGCCAGAAAAGAGAAAGTAAACAACATCCGGTTTAAAAAATATTACAATAATTTCGTCTTACCTTTTTTGATTTGTGATCAAAAGTTGTGTTCACCGGAATAAAAACGCCGCTCAAGGTTAATCCAATGTCTTTGTGTCACGTAGACATTTTGACTGATAATCCTTCATCATATTTATGGCAATATACTGGGTATACATTTTTGCCGTCCAGGCGTGCACTTTCAGATATGCTTTGTTCGCTTCTCTATTACGTCCGCTATGGTAATGTTTACGTTGATTTGGGAACTGCCCATCGATTCTATTGGTTCTGATGGTTAAGAAAAAGGTGTAAATCACACGAATCGACCAATGGGTTCCAGAGATATGGTCCTGCGTAAAGTATAAAGAATGCCAGCCAGTTTAAGTACATTACGCAGCCGACTTCATTTATTGTTTACTACGTAACAGCAGGCATTACAGCAGAACCCAGAGCACACGGAGCACAGAGCGGACAGCAGATAACGGAATTGCAGTTTTATTGCTTATAGATTATCAGAACATTTCAAAGGGGACACAGCCACATTGGATATTAACCTATGGATTAACTACATCATCGTTTTTATCGTTTTAATGCCATTGAAGACCAGTTTAGACCAGGCAAAGAGGAAGGTAAGCCATTAGCCTATCGCATGCTAGTACCTAGCGCCACTTGTTTTGATGTACGTTTTTGTTGATAACGTCGCAAGTTTGTATATTTCAGTGTTGAGGTGGGCACCGTTAGATTCTGTGTCTTTACGATCAAAAACGATGTGTTGGATGTGCAGCTAGGATAAGTAATAAGGGAGCTAGGATAAGTAATAAGGGAGCTAGGAGTGATTTTCGGTGCAGAAATAGGTTAGCATTTTTCGCTCGGGGCTAATTCAGATGCTCACTGTTAGCATTGTGTTTTTTTTGAAAAAATAAATGAAAAAGATCAGTTAAATTAGTTTTTTCCCGTTATATGGATGTAAAATATTCATAGTTTATTAAATAGTAAGGTTCCTTAGACGTTGTTTCCTGCAAATGACGCGATTTCGGTCCGTGGGGCCTATAAGTGCTATATAAATAAACTTGCCTTGCCTAAGAGGATAACAGAGTATGTTCTTATATTTTTTTTTTTTTTTTTTTTCACAACAGTTGTATTTGGATGGAATGAATACCTATAGTGAAAATTCAAAGTAATAAAATGATTTTTACAGTGAAAAAGTTCAAATGGAACTGATGGTTCCCAAATTACCCAGAGGTGAGTCCGCCTGGACTTTATTTTTCTAAACCTCTCTAAAAAGGTCAAATTTTACTTGTTTTGCATCAATCTTGATACAGGGTACTTATTATATGTTATAGTTTGGATTCCTAAAGCTTTTAGTCTACTAACCCATCATTCAAGGGTGGTTTTTACTATAAGTAATGGGGTTTGTTTAGGCGGATATTAGAATTTACATGTTTTTACTATGTTCCATCTGAATTTACTTTAAAATAAAAACATCTATATTGATTCTGACACTTCTACATCCAACTCACAGGTTTATCATTACTTTGAGAGAAAACATTATTAATTTACCTCTTTTAGAAGTGAAGATATAGTCTTTGTTGTGTTAGTGTCATTTTCGAGCCTGAAACCTGAATAACAGGCTCAGGGCTTAAGAGGTTAATAACGTTTTAATGAAGTTGAATACAGTATATTCATATTTGTCAGTGATTTCATGTCAATTCAGCGAACATAAACATAAATGATCGTGGTGAAGATGATGATTAAATTAGGATTAAAAATCGAGAGACGGGCTGCATTTTGTTGGAGCATCACCCAGTGGCGTGGTTGAAGGTTCGAATCTGCTCCGCGCCGATCGTTTGATGAGTAGTCTTTTCAAGGAAAGGACTCGAACACCGAGGAATGAGATAAGCAATAAACTGAGTTAAATGGTAAAAGCAACAATACAAAATACAGAGTACCCTGCAACAGTACAACATACAGAGTACTCCGGGCTCAAGTTCGACCACCGTGTGAGATACGTCTCACGAACGGCCAGTCAGAAGAAGAGCCCCGAGTGTAAGAATGTTACAGTATTTATACACATAAGCGGGGAGGAGTTGTGTAGGTTGCTCCTCCCTTCATATCTTCTAATTGGTTGTTCACTCCTGGGTGGGACCTTAGGCAATGAATCAGCAGTCGTTGACTCCGTCTGGTTCGTGCCATCGCCTTACTGTGTGTGTGTGTGTGTGTGTGTGTGTGTGTGTGTGTGTGTGTGTGTGTGTGTGTGTGTGTGTGTGTGTGTGTGTGTGTGTGTGTGTGTGTGTGTGTGTGTGTGTGTGTGTGTGTGTTAAGAAGAACCAATGTCTTTATAGGGATGTTTAACTATATGTTACACATAACAGGTATAGTTGATCAATGATTATTTCGTTATACAACAATCAATAGTAACGAGGAAAACATTACCTCTGCTCTCAAGCAGTCCTACAGCAATGCTTGGGAGTAGTAGAATTTTACATACGGAGGACTCTTTGACATTCCCCTTGAACATCTTTAACGCACACACATCTTAGACATGTAGCCTTCCAGATGCTTGACATGCTGTGTCTAAATAAGGATGTCTCCTGCCATGCAAACTGCTCCTACTTCATACAGAGTAATTAAGCACACACATATGTTTAAGCCAACTACTCCAAAATGTTGTGGCAATTTAGCACGCACAACATGAAAGAATAAAACAGAGAGGAATCAAATAAAACACAAACACAGGTACAGTTGATCAGTAATCATACAGCATGTATAGCCACTGCAATGAACACACACATTTTATCATACAGCCTACCACACAAATGTCACGTGTTTTTCTCTCTGAAAGCTATACTTGTATATGTTTAAACGTCATCGTCTCATGACATTCTTAGGATTAGTTAACTAACAAAGGTTAACTGTTCTCATACCCTAAGGCCTTCTCTGAACTTCCTCCCACCTCGAAGTCAGCTCACTCAAAATGAATACATCTATTGATAATTCAGAACGACCATTGTCCATCTAACTGTGTGACTCAATCGTCTCATGGCCTCTCTAGGAGTCTTGCAGGATATGAATTATCCAATTAACTAAGGTCTGCACATGAACGCACATACATTTCTTTCCTTAACTAACACACCAACATCCTTATCGTTTCTTAGCTAATGCATGCTGGATATGAACCACTAACTAACAAGACCTTAACTGTATTATATCTGAGGAAGCCCTCTCTTGGAGTTCCTCTGACCTCTACCAATTCACTTAACATGGGTACATCTGCTGTTAATTGCAAAGACCATTGATAATTAGCAAAGAGACTCATGGGCCTCTTCTAATGACTTTCTGAAAAAAACTTATCAACGGGTAATCATTTTACTCAAGGCAGAAATCACAGGTTGTACTGTACCTTACCTACTCACAAATAGCCAAAAAAACACCTTTTGATTATAACACAAAAGTGGAAGAAAAGACCATTTGTGCTATTCTACTTCTACTTAAAATGGGACATCATTATATGAATAATTAATATAAAAAACCTCTCTATATTTAAGAGGAAAAAATGGACTCGTCCATTCAAGTTTAACACACATCCTATATATCAGGTGACATTAAAATGAATATACCAGAAATACGCTGTATTAAACTTTCTGCTATAACACATTACTTTAATTTCCTCCCGTTCGTTTTTTTTGACTAAACAACATTATTTTGTTAAATAACAACATGGTGATGTTTTGTAAATGATTACGTGTCTCTTATTTAGCACAGAGTATGATATCCGTGACATATGGATCTTAACAAAGTTCCGCTGTACATCCAGCGTACTGTATCTGACTTTATTTCACATGAGCTCCAGTGTGGAACCCCACTGCACCCCCTGGTGGATCAATGATCCATTGCAGCTGGCTTAATTATAATTACATTTATTTATCACGGGGGCGGTCTCAAGTCAAGCTGGAGGTTTTCCCTTGAGCGAGGGCAGATCACATACCAATCACGGCCCTCACGTTTCAAACTGTCCGAAATGTGGTGCTACATCTGTATCATGCTATTTTAAGCCATATATTATGGGTCTCAGATATATACAAATATATAAAAAACATGTCTATGATGTGTTTTGCTCAAAATACATACAGCTCATGCATTTTAGACATCCCTCATATCCCTCTATTTCAGCCCTGTTAGAGAAACGCAGATTTTGGGTCCTTAGCTTTACAAAAAAAAAAAAAGAGGAGGCGGAGCTAATGCCTGATCAGAATTCTACCGGAGATAAAGTTACATTTTGCTGTGATAAAACTTCATCCTGTTCTATACCACATCAAGGATTATTTCTGAAACAGTATGGAGCTCAAATGCTTTTTCTTTGGCAGGTTTATCACAAGGTGAGTTCCTTTTTTAATTTCCTGCTATTTAAACACAAGTGCTCTCCAGTACAAGTTAGCTCTGCATGTTAGCAAGGCTTGCTAATGTAAACAAAGACGAGATTACATCCAAAACATGTCAGGCGTTGTTTCTGATAGCAACTTTCTGTGTGTCCAACTTCCAAAATTACGTAATATCGACAGCAAATCTGTATCCGCTCGTTGTACCCCCGTTTTTAAAAGATTTGGGTACGGAGGAAAAGAGAAAGGGTTTTATTTTCTGACGCTGCGTGAGTTCCCAAACACACCGGGTGCACCAATTTATGTATAAAAGACATCAAAAAGTACATTTTGCATGATAGGTCACCTTTAAGACATTTTGATTCCAATTGATGGCTTTTTTCAGCTAAGACTGTTTTTTAAAGATACGCGGGAACTTGAAATCTTAAAAGGCTAAGCTAGTTATTCCATTAAAGACACATCCCCACGTCATTTCTGATTTTTAATAAGAGAGGAATTGGTGAAATTGGAGTGTTAGAAAAATATACATATATAAAAATCCCATGTCTTAGCTTTTTTAAGACTTTCGAAAAATGGACTTAAGACATTTTGATACCAATTGATGGCTTTTTTCAGCTAAGACCTTCTTTTAAGGTACACAGGAACATACATGTTAAAGGGCTAAGCTACTGACTCCGTGAGAGACACATCCCCAGGTCATTTCCGATCTTTAATGAGACAGGAAATGGTCGAATTGGAGAGTTAGAATAAAATATATAGGTAAAAGCCCATTAAAAATGTACTTTTAACCTCTTAAGCCCTGAGCCTGTTTTTCAGGTTTCAGGCTCGAAAATGCCACTAACACAACAAAGACTATATCTTCACTTCTAAAAGGGGTAAATTAATCATCTTTTCTCTCAAAGCAAGGTTACATCTGTGAGTTGGATGTAGAAGTGTCAGAATCAATATAGATGTTTTTATTTTAAAGTAAATTCAGATGGAACATAGTAAAAACATGTAAATTCTAATGTCCGCCTACAAAAAAAACATTACTTATAGTAAAAACCACCCTTGAATGATGGGTTAGTAGACTAAAAGCTTTAGGAATCCAAACTATAACATATAATAAGTACCCTGTATCAAGATTGATGCAAAACAAGTTAAATCTGACCTTTTTAGAGAGGTTTAGAAAAATAAAGTCCAGGCGGACTCACCTCTGGGTAATTTGGGAACCATCAGTTCCATTTGAACTTTTTCACTGTAAAAATCATTTTATTACTTTGAATTTTCACTATAGGTATTCATTCCATCCAAATACAACTGTTGTGAAAAAAAAAAAAAAAAAATATATAAGAACATACTCTGTTATCCTCTTAGGCAAGGCAAGTTTATTTATATAGCACTTATAGGCCCCACGGACCGAAATCGCGTCATTTGCAGGAAACAACGTCTAAGGAACCTTACTATTTAATAAACTATGAATATTTTATATCCATATAACGGGAAAAAACTAATTTAACTGATCTTTTTCATTTATTTTTTCAAAAAAACCACAATGCTAACAGTGAGCATCTGAATTAGCCCCGAGCGAAAAATGCTAACCTATTACTGCACCGAAAATAACTCCTAGCTCCCTTATTACTTATCCTAGCTCCCTTATTACTTATCCTAGCTGCACATCCAACACATCGTTTTTGATCGTAAAGACACAGAATCTAACGGTGCCCACCTCAACACTGAAAGATACAAACTTGCGACGTTATCAACAAAAACGTACATCAAAACAAGTGGCGCTAGGTACTAGCATGCGCTAGGCTAATGGCTTACCTTCCTCTTTGCCTGGTCTAAACTGGTCTTCAATGGCATTAAAACAATAAAAACGATGATGTAGTTAATCCATAGGTTAATATCCAATGTGGCTGTGTCCCCTTTGAAATGTTCTGATAATCTATAAGCAATAAAACTGCAATTCCGTTATCTGCTGTCCGCTCTGTGCTCCGTGTGCTCTGGGTTCTGCTGTAATGCCTGCTGTTACGTAGTAAACAATAAATGAAGCCGCCTGCGTAAAGTACTTAAACTGGCTGGCATTCTTTATACTTTACGCAGGACCATATCTCTAGAACCCATTGGTCGATTCGTGTGATTTACACCTTTTTCTTAACCATCAGAACCAATAGAATCGATGGGCAGTTCCCAAATCAACGTAAACATTACCATAGCGGACGTAATAGAGAAGCGAACAAAGCATATCTGAAAGTGCAAGCCTGGACGGCAAAATGTTATACCCAGTATATTGCCATAAATATGATGAAGGATTATCAGTCAAAATGTCTACGTGACACAAAGACATTGGATTAACCTTGAGCGGCGTTTTTATTCCGGTGAACACAACTTTTGATCACAAATCAAAAAAGGTAAGACGAAATTATTGTAATATTTTTTAAACCGGATGTTGTTTACTTTCTCTTTTCTGGCTGATAGCTCCGCAATTCGGGGTCCTACAGTGATGATATTATATGTCTGGAATCTGTGGAGTCTCAGCTTTAAATCGTATATCTTGTTTGTGCAGTTACGATAAGTAATAAGGGCATTTCTACCATGAGTGCTGTGCAAAATCCGTTAGCATTGGTTAGCATTTTTTCGCTCCATGCTAATTCAAAGGCTTGGTATTACTCTTGTGTTTCTTTTAGCTAAACATGGTTCACATTGTCAGTTAGCGGAGTTTCTTAGCTTTAAAAGGGTATGGAACATTAATAGTTTCATAAATGTTAAGAAGCCCTGAGACATAGTCTCGTAAAAAACTGTGGGGGGGGTCCACTGGGGGGACCCTCGGGCTTAAGAGGTAAAGACATTTGAATACCAATTGAGGGCGTTTTTATCAAATAAGATCTTATTTTAAGGTACGCAGGAACATAACATCTTAAACGGCTAAGCTACAGACGAGCTGTCTGATTACACAAAGTAGTAGCGCTGCTACTGGCGGCGTTTTCCCTCCCTGTGGAGGAACAGCAGCGGTAAAACCGTGGAGCTGGGCAGCCCAAACCAGAGAGCGACGCTGAGCACAACACACTGATCTCCACCTGTCTTCTCCAAAGATTTTAACATACATATGCAAACTATCATCCCAGATAACCCGAACACCAGGACTACAAATATGGCCGTGATGGTGTGAAACGCCCTCCTCTTTGACATGTTGACGCCGGGTCTTTCTCCCGGAGACGCACAACGGAGGACACGAAGAATGGAGACGCTGGAGAAAGAACTGACGAATAAAGAGAGGACCATACAGAGCAAAGACGGGAAGACGGCCATATTTGGTAAATGCACGTATGTTACGCTCATCCACCCGAAAGACAGCATCCAAGCACACCCGATGCAGATGTTTCTGATCCGAACCCCACTTGTTGTCCTCAATCGAAGGTAGGTGATTGGATGGACTACAGCCAAGTAGCGTTCCATACAGGTGAGACAGTGAAAAAGTGATCGTCCAGGTATGACAATCGAGCTACAAAACATCCCACAAGCAATTAGCCACCAATTATTCAAATTGAATCCCATGCAGTACAGAACTAATCCCACCAGCACGAACATCTCCATGGCCATCATGTTGAAGGTGAAGCAGTCGGCGTGATTCGAAAGAGTGGATTTCTGCCGCCTCCATCTTTGAAATCCCAGGCAGAAAATGAGGGTGCAGAGAGGAAGGTGGATGAAGACGTTGGTGACGGAGAAAGCTGTGAGGACGAAGAGACCGGTGGTGGAGTTTAAGCAAACGTGGCTACTGAACAGGACCTGAAATTGATAGGAACCATTGTTGATGGACATCGTAGATCAATGGAGGCGTCTAGAGGGAAAAACAAGTGACATGAGGAACAATTAGCAGAGAGGAGGATCTAAAAGTCTTTATATCAGACTTTAGTGATTCGCGAACGATCCGATTATTTTGAACGGCTCTTTCGTACGAACGAAGGGAACCGAGTCGTACTTGGTGAGAGCCGTTCTTTTTATCTTTGGTTCACTGCAGTGGCTGTTCTAGACCAATTTTACTGGGAGGGTCAGGCTGGGGCCAGTTATTTCATGAGAGGGGCAAAAATAAAAGTGGGATAAAAAGACAAAGACAGTATAAAGTAATTGTGTAAAATAAGTATAAAATACAGTAATTGGTATTTGTTGTTGTAAAGGTATTTGTTTTAGTACATTTAAGTTAGTCCTTTGTTTCAGTAGTTTTTGTCATTGAGAGTATTTTTTAGTAACTTTAAGTGATAATTTAATTAAAAAACATAAGCAGTATTTGCTTTTATATAAGGTAATGAAGTCAAAGTCAACTTTATTGTCAATCTTTCAGTTTGTGTGTACAGACAGAGAGATTGAAATACTGTTTCCCACAATCCCGAATATACAAACAAATGTATATAAAAATATGTGTGCAAATATGTATATATATACACAGAATCAAAGACACATTTTTACATGTGCACACATTAAGACCTAAATAAAAACATAACAATCAATATATACCAAAATAACAGTCAGTTCAATATTTGAGAATGTACATTTTTGCCAGATTGTCCACAGGAACGTAAAAAGTGTTTTGTGCTGGGTTTGAACATGTCTCCACAGTACATCCGGGTCTTTGATCTGATTTAGTTCCAATAAAGCGAATATTGTAACCTTTTTTTTAGAGGGGGGCCACAAGGGGTTCCCTGGTCAGTGTTACAGGGCCCTGTTGCCCCCCCCTAGAACCGCCCCTGGTTCACTGCCTGCCATAAATCCGCTCGCCTTCCCGAGAAATTGCTTTCCTGAATGTAAATGTTCCGTAGATGATGGCATAACGCATGCTGCTTGAGTAGTAGTTTGGCTGGCTGAGAGATGTAGCAAGTTATACATTTTTCTGTGAGTAAAAGTACATTTCTGGCAAAACAGTCAATCATTATCCTGGTGATTATTTTGCAGATACATCTATTAACCCCGCCTTCTTAAAAAAGAACGGCTCTTTTGAACGGCTCTTTCGTAATTCCCATCACTATCAGACTATGACACTGTCAAACATTTTCTATAAACTGTTTAAAAAAAGAAAATATCAATTCAGCCTAACCAGTACTCGCTGTGAGGGAAAGCAGTGACTAGTTCACCTTTCTTATGGTTGTCTTATCAGTATATCTGGTAACTGGCATTTTCCATAAAAAAATGTTTTTATTCTGAAAAGTACCCTTTAGGTATACAAAATACATGCATAGCCCCTACAGTATAGCACATACAGCTCATATACAATTGTTTTAAGTTCATTATTTTGTGCAGTCATGATCATTTACTTATTTTCACCATTTTGAAATGTTTCTATAGAGTAGGCATCACTTCAATACTTCAATATAATGTTTTTTAAAGGGTCAGAAGATAAGAAAAAGTATATTTAAATGTAGTTATATACTTTAAATTGCACTTTTAAGACCAGAAATAAATCTAAAACTGCTCTTAATTTATAGATATATAACCTGTTATCTGCATTTGCAAGTAGCCATTGCTTTATAGTAAGCAGTCACAAGCAAAACAAGGGTATTTTAAAGTTAAACAACATTTCCTGCACATTAAAACATATTAAAACTAAATACATATATTTATCAATTATTCATACACTGTGAGCACCAGGTCAGTTTGTAGTTATTACATGTATTTTGGTGCAGTAAAAGAGACAAACCTTGACCGTAGGAGTTGTTTCGTGGCTGCTGCTGAACACCAGAGTCCGTGTGAAGAGATTTTAATGTATGGCATGTCAGGTGAGTGTGTTTTGTGTTAAATGCACGGGACATATGGATGTTTGCATATCAGAAAACAAGCAAAAATCACATCTCCCGTGCTGTAGGGAAATCGTATTTCCATGTTCTTTTCACAGTGCAGTGAGATTGTGGTTTCACAGGCATTAACTGGGGTTATCAGGAGTAGTATTACAAATGCTGTTTCAATCACATTAGTATGCATAAAAAAGTGACAGGTGACACGCCCCCAATTATGCAAATGAGCTAAGTCCCGCCTCCCATTGTTCGAGACCCTTTGATGTGAGATAACAGGTAGGTGTGAAAAGCCCCCCTGTGTAGTGCTTTTGTTGTCTAATTCTTTGATGTGTTGATTAAGGTAGTCTCTTTGAAGTTATGTTGTCTGGCCCCTGTCCCCCCTTGTAGTCTAATTCTTTGATGTGAGATAACAGGTAGGTGTGAAAAGCCCCCTGTGTAGTGCCGTTGTTGTCTATTTCTTTGATGTGTTGATTAATGCAGTCTCTTTGAAGTTACGCTGTCTGGTCCCCTCAGGGTTGTATAATCTAATTAGCCTGTGATGTTTTGCCCTTTGAGGTGGTGTGTTATAAGCCTTTTGATGTTAATCTAGGTGTCTCTTTGAAGTTATGTGTGAGACTGACTAACCCCCTCCCCGCCCAGGCCTCTCCCCCCTTTCTCCACCCCCCTTCTTTTTGGGCTATGCGGCTTGCAGATAGGGGGGAGGGAATTAGGTGAAAATAGGAATAAGCTCTAAACTAATTAAAAAGACAGTAATTTCCACTTACCAAGTCACCTTGCAAAAAAGAAAATTGGCCAAGAGACGCCTGTGACAACTTACCGCCGAACGAATGCCTCAGTGGGGCGGGAGTCAGACGCCTACAGCCAGAGATCTTTGCATAAACTTATCTCGTGCCCTCTTTTTAGTTTGGAGCGCGTTCATGTGTGCTGGAGGAGGGGCTCTGTGAGGAAGTGGCAGATTTTCGGTTGTGTACTTTCAAATTCTCGCTCACTCGAGATGGTTTCTCCAAAATGACCTACCCCTAACTTTAAGAACAATTAACACACACACACACACACACACACACACACACACACACACACACACACACACACACACACACACACACAAACACACACCCACACACACACACACACACACACACACACACACACACACACACACACACACACACGTTGGAGTTGGCCTTTGGTGTGAGGGTTAGAGATAAGCCTGGGATGTTAATCTATATGTTGATTAAGACACTCTGTGTGAGGTGAGAAGCGAGGGGATGGAGTTCGTCTTTAAAAATAAATAAGCTCTAAACTAAGTAAAACAGCCATTCATTTTCACTCAATAAGACACCTAAAAACGTTATTGTCCTCTCTAGATTTGATTCAGGGTTTTGCTTTAAATGATTTGTGCTTGCTAAGGATGTTTCTTTTCAAGTTTTTGTGAAACTGTTAACTACAAGGAAGTATCTGTTTTTGCAAAGAAGGTATTCATATTAATTTAAAAAAGATCTTATTTAGGTTTTTGTGTACTACACTCCTTCTAATCCAGGGAGATTAGGAGGTGTGGATAAACTCCATAGAGCTGTACAGAATGAAATAGGTAAACAAGTCAATGTAGAGAAAGTCAGAATATATTTATCTGAGCAGGATGCATATACTTTGCATAAGCCGGCTAGGGTGCATTTTGTAAGAAACAGAGTTTTCGTACTCAGACCGCAACAACAATTTCAAGCAGATATTTGCGATATGCAGTCACTGTCCAAATATAATGATGGTTTTAATTATTTGTTAACAGTCGTAGATGTATTTTCGAAAAAAGCCTATGCTCAGGCATTAAAGAAGAAGACGGGCATAGAGGTTACCAAGGCCTTTGATACAATTTTAACACACAGTCAGATTCCCAAAAAGATACAAACAGACGCAGGGAAATAATTCTTTAACAAAGTTTTTCAAACCTTATTGAAGAAACGAGGTATTGCACATTATGCAACAGCCAGTGATATGAAGGCATGTGTGGTAGAGAGATTTAACCGTACGCTGAAAACTAAAATGTGGCGGTATTTTACAGCTAAAAACACTCATAGATATATAGACGTCTTACCTGAACTAATTGAAAGTTACAATAATAGTTATCATCGAAGTATTAAAATGACACCAATGCAGGTGACCAAGGAAAATGCGGCTCAAGTGTTTCGGAACCTGTATACCCCCTCTGGCCTTCCTAAAAAAGCTGCTGCCAAAATGAACTTTAAGGAGGGGGAGCTTGTAAGGATATCCAAATTGAGAGGGGTATTTGATAAAAAATATGAGCAGAGTTATACATGGTAGTGGTCAGCTTTTATACACAAAGTGTATCTTTCGGTAACTTTCTGAGAAAATTAAGCATAAATCTGTCAAATGTTCAAAACAGCCTTCACTGAAATAGCCTCAAAATCACAAACTGCCATTAAGAGTCAGAATCCTAACAAAATCTACTCAAACAGAGTACTTCATTATCTACTTTTTCATCTTTTAAAAAAAGAAAAGTGTATCTTTCGGTAACTTTTTGAGAGAATTAAGCATAATTTTGTCAAATGGTCAAAACAGCCTCTGTTTTCAAGCCTCAAAATCACAAACTGCCATTAAGAGGCAGAATCCTAACGAAATCTACTGACACAGAGTACTTCATTATCTACTTTTCAGCTTTTATACACAAAAGTGTATCTTTCAGTAACTTTCTCAGAGAATTTAAACATAAATCTGTCAAATGTTCAAAATAGCCTTCACTGACATAGCCTCAAAATCACAAACTGTCATTAAGAGTCAGATTCTTAACGAAATCTACTCAGAGTACTTCATGGTAGTGGTCAGCTTTTTATACACAAAGTGTATCTTTCAGTAACTTTCTGAGAAAATTAAGCATAAATCAGTCAAATGTTCAAAACAGCCTTCACTGAAATAGCCTCAAAATCACAAACTGCCATTAAGAGTCAGAATCCTAACAAATCTACTCAAACAGAGTACTTCATGGTAGTGGTCAGCTTTTATACACAAAAGTGTATCTCTCAGTAACTTTCTCAGAGAATTTAAGCATAAATCTGTCAAATGTTCAAAACAGCCTTCACTGAAATAGCCTCAAAATCACAAACTGCCATTAAGAGTCAGAATCCTAACGAAATCTACTCAAACAGAGTACTTCATGGTAGTGGTCAGCTTTTATACACAAAGTGTATCTTCAGTAACTTTCTGAGAGAATTTAAGCATAAATCAGTCAAATGTTCAAAACAGCCTTCACTGAAATAGCCTCAAAATCACAAACTGCCATTAAGAGTCAGAATCCTGACAAAATCTACTCAAACAGAGTACTTCATGGTAGTGGTCAGCTTTTATACACAAAAGTGTATCTCTCAGTAACTTTCTCAGAGAATTTAAGCATAAATCTGTCAAATGTTCAAAACAGCCTTCACTGAAATAGCCTCAAAATCACAAACTGCCATTAAGAGTCAGAATCCTAACGAAATCTACTCAACAGGGTACTTCATGGTGGTGGTCAGTTTTATACACAAAGTGTATCTTTCAGTAACTTTCTGAGAGAATTTAAGCATAAATCGTCAAATGTTCAAAACAGTCTTGTTTCACTGAAATAGCGTCAAAATCACAAACTGTACAGTGACTGTAAAATTACAGCACAGAGTTTTCTACTACGACACAGATAGTATAATCTATGTGACAAGACAGGGGCAGTCTCCAGTACTTTCATGGTAGTGGACAGCTTTTAAAAAGAAAAGTGTATCTTTTGGCAACCTTTTGAGAGAAATTAAGCATAAATCTGTCAAATGTTCAAAACGGTCTTCACTGAAATAGCCTCAAAATGACAAACTGCCATTAAGAGTCAGATGCTTGACGAATCTCATGGTAGTGTCAGCTTTAAAACATAAAAGTGTATCTTTCGGTAACTTTTTTAGAGAATTAAGCATAAATCTGTCAAATGTTCAAAACTGCCTTGTTTCACTGAAATGGATTAAATGTATCCGAAAATAGTGTCTCTTAAGGCGGATATAGTCCCTGATAACTCCCGTTACATTCCTCCAGAGTCAGAAATAGTGTAAGTTAACTTTTGGAAGAACCAGAGAAAAGGGTGAAAATGGATAAAATATATCGAAAATAGTGTCTCTTAAGGCAGGTAGAGTCCCCTGACAACTCTCCTTACATTCATCCAGAGTCAGAAAAAGTCTCTACGTTATCTCTTTGGGGAGAACCAGAGGAAAGGGGTGAAAATGGAGAAATTGTATCCGAAAATAGTGTCTCTTAAGGCGGGTAGAGTATGGGAATTGAACGATAAAGCGATCACTGTAAATGAAACGCGGAGAGAAGCAGCAGTGCAAATCGTTAAGTCTATTACCTTGTATGCACTACGACACTAACTTGGTAAAATGTAATGTGTTTTTTATGAAAATGTGTTGAATGTTGTGTTTTTCAATTAAACAACCATTACAAAATGAAAATGTGTTTTTTTTTGTTTTATTTGCTTTCATATATAGTATTAGTATTATAAACGAAACATTTAAAATGTATCCTGTGCTCTCATTGTTTGCTCTGTTTTTTTTTTTTTTCCAGTAACTTTCTCAGAGAATTTAAGCATAAATCTGTCAAATGTTCAAAACAGCTTTGTTTCACTGAAATGGCGTCAAAATCACAAACTGGCTGAAACTGTACAGTGAATTGGAGAAATTACAACACAGAGTTTTCTACTACGACACAGATAGTATAATCTATGTGACAAGACAGGGGCAGTCTCCAGTACTTTCATGGTAGTGGACAGCTTTTAAAAAGAAAAGTGTATCTTTCGGTAACCTTTTTGAGAGAATTAAGCATAAATCTGTCAAATGTTCAAAACAGCCTTGTTTCACTGAAATAGCCTCAAAATGACAAACAGCCATTAAGAGTCAGATGCTTGACGAATACTCATGGTAGTGGTCAGCTTTTTAAACATAAAAGTGTCTCTTTCAGTATTTTTTTTTTTTGTTGAGAGAATTAAGCGTAAATCTGTCAAATGTTCAAAACTGCCTTGTTTCACTGAAATGGATAAATGTATCCGAAAATAATGTCTCTTAAGGCGGATAAAGTCCCCTGATAACTCCCGTTACATTCCTCCAGAGTCAGAAATAGTGTAAGTTAACTTTTGGAAGAACCAGAGAAAAAGGGTGAAAATGGATAAAATATATCCGAAAATAGTGTCTCTTAAGGCGGATATAGTCCCCTGATAACTCCCGTTACATTCCTCCAGAGTCAGAAATAGTGTAAGTTAACTTTTTGGAAGAACCAGAGGAAAGGGTGAAAATGGAGAAATTGTATCCGAAAATAGTGTCTCTTAAGGCGGGGAGAGTATGGGAATTGAACGATAAACCGATCACTGTAAATGAAACGCGGAGAGAAGCAGCAGTGCAAATCGTTAAGTCTATTACCTGGTATGCACTACGACACTAACTTGGTCAAATGTAATGTGTTTTTTATGAAAATGTGTTGAATGTTGTGTTTTCAATTAAACAACCATTACAAAATGAAAATGTGTTTTATTTATTTTTTGCTTTCATATATAGTAATAGTATTGTAAACAAAACATTTAAAATGTGTCATGTGCTCTCATTGTATGCTCTGTTTTTTATTTTAGATGTAATGCATCTTTTGTGTCAAAAAACAGAGCATACAATGAGAGCACATGACACTTTCTCGTTCAATTCACATACTCTACCCGCCTTAAGAGACACTATTTTCGGATACAATTTCTCCATTTTCACCCTTTCCTCTGGTTCTTCCAAAAAGTTAACTTACACTATTTCTGACTCTGGAGGAATGTAACGGGAGTTATCAGGGGACTATATCCGCCTTAAGAGACATTATTTTCGGATACATTTATCCATTTCAGTGAAACAAGGCAGTTTTGAACATTTGACAGATTTACGCTTAATTCTCTCAACAAAAAAAAAAAGATACTGAAAGAGACACTTTTATGTTTAAAAAGCTGACCACTACCATGAGTATTCGTCAAGCATCTGACTCTTAATGGCTGTTTGTCATTTTGAGGCTATTTCAGTGAAACAAGGCTGTTTTGAACATTTGACAGATTTATGCTTAATTCTCTCAAAAAGGTTACCGAAAGATAGACTTTTCTTTTTAAAAGCTGTCCACTACCATGAAAGTACTGGAGACTGCCCCTGTCTTGTCACATAGATTATACTATCTGTGTCGTAGTAGAAAACTCTGTGTTGTAATTTCTCCAATTCACTGTATAGTTTCAGCCAGTTTGTGATTTTGACGCCATTTCAGTGAAACAAAGCTGTTTTGAACATTTGACAGATTTATGCTTAAATTCTCTGAGAAAGTTACTGAAAAAAAAAAAAAAAAAACAGAGCATACAATGAGAGCACATGATACATTTTAAATGTTTCGTTTTTTAATACTAATACTATATATGAAAGCAAAAAAAAAAAAAAAAAAAAACACATTTTTATTTTGTAATGGTTGTTTAATTGAAAAAATACAACATTCAACACATTTTCATAAAAAACACATTACATTTTACCAAGTTAGTGTCGTAGTGCATACAAGGTAATAGACTTAACGATTTGCACTGCTGCTTCTCTCCGCGTTTCATTTACAGTGATCGCTTTATCGTTCAATTCCCATACTCTACCCGCCTTAAGAGACACTATTTTCGGATACAATTTCTCCATTTTCACCCCTTTCCTCTGGTTCTCCCCAAAGAGATAACGTAGAGACTTTTTCTGACTCTGGATGAATGTAAGGGGAGTTGTCAGGGGACTCTACCTGCCTTAAGAGACACTATTTTCGGATATATTTTATCCATTTTCACCCTTTTCTCTGGTTCTTCCAAAAGTTAACTTACACTATTTCTGACTCTGGAGGAATGTAACGGGAGTTATCAGGGGGCTATATCCGCCTTAAGAGACACTATTTTCGGATACATTTAACCATTTCAGTGAAACAAGGCAGTTTTGAACATTTGACAGCTTTATGCTTAATTCTCTCAAAAAGTTACCGAAAGATACACTTTTATGTTTTAAAAGCTGACCACTACCATGAGATTTCGTCAAGCATCTGACTCTTAATGGCAGTTTGTCATTTTGAGGCTATTTCAGTGAAGACCGTTTTAAACATTTGACAGATTTATGCTTAATTCTCTCAAAAGGTTACCGAAAGATACACTTTTCTTTTTAAAAGCTGTCCACTACCATGAAAGTACTGGAGACTGCCCCTGTCTTGTCACATAGATTATACTATCTGTGTCGTAGTAGAAAACTCTGTGCTGTAATTTCTCCAGTTCACTGTACAGTTTGTGATTTTGACGCTATTTCAGTGAAACAAGACTGTTTTGAACATTTGACAGATTTATGCTTAAATTCTCTGAGAAAGTTACTGAGAGATACACTTTTGTGTATAAAAGCTGACCACTACCATGAAGTACTCTGTTTGAGTAGATTTCGTTAGGATTCTGACTCTTAATGGCAGTTTGTGATTTTGAGGCTATTTCAGTGAAGGCTGTTTTGAACATTTGACAGATTTATGCTTAAATTCTCTGAGAAAGTTACTGAGAGATACACTTTTATGTATAAAAGCTGACCACTACCATTAAGTACTCTGTTTGAGTAGATTTTGTTAAGATTCTGACTCTTAATGGCAGTTTGTGATTTTGAGGCTATTTCAGTGAAGGCTGTTTTGAACATTTGACTGATTTATGCTTAATTTTCTCAGAAAGTTACTGAAAGATACACTTTGTGTATAAAAAGCTGACCACTACCATGAAGTACTCTGAGTAGATTTCGTTAAGAATCTGACTCTTAATGACAGTTTGTGATTTTGAGGCTATGTCAGTGAAGGCTATTTTGAACATTTGACAGATTTATGTTTAAATTCTCTGAGAAAGTTACTGAAGATACACTTTTGTGTATAAAAGCTGAAAAGTAGGCGTTGTAGTTTTTTCATCTATCATTTCCAACCAAGCAGCAATAGGTCAATTTAAGAATAAGTAATAGTTTGTCAAGATTTTGCAGAACAAGTCAAAAAGTATAGTTTTCAGAAATATGGAAAAGTCATTGTGTACAAAATAGTATGTTGAAAATCAAAAGAAAAGAAACTCTATTCATTACAAATTAATGAATATTTTACCCAGTTCTAAAGTTTTGCACCCCTTAAAGAAAACCCCATTCCTACCAAGTACTTCATATTATACCCTTTGTTAAGTGTTGCGTACATCAAGGTGTATCTTAAAGTATCTTGGTAGCAGAAAATAACTAAAATATGTAAGGTTATCAGAAAAAAAAAACCTTGTTTAACTGAATAAGTGTTTTTACAGCAATAAAAAAAACCTGCCATTAAAAGAAAACCAAATTCCTTACAAAAGTACTTCATAATCTACCATTTGTTAAGTGTTGCATACGCCAAAGTGTGTCTAAAAGTATCTTAGTAACACAAGAAAAGAGAAAAAAGTGTTGATGTTAACAAAAACTGGATTGTTCCACTGAAATAATATATAAATAATTTCAAAAAGTGCGTTTAAAAGAAAATGTATTCAGATAAAGTATTTTGTTAGAATATTAAGTCCAAGATGGTTACATTTTTTACCCCTTAAACCATTTGTATTATATTTTTGTTTTCCTAATAAAAGACAGAGTCACCTGAATTAATTTTGTCTCCATACCTTTTTTTATTTTTTACATTTTGTAACAATCTTTAAACATTTGTAGAGACCAAACACTGTGGTTAAAATGAGTGTCTTTATGACGTCTCTCACACCGTTGGTATTTTTCACAAGATTCATTTTTAAACACATCATCTTGATACAGAGATAACACATTTTCGTAAGACCTTTTACATAGGTAGAAAACACAATGCTTTTCTTTGAGGGGTCTTTAGTTTTAAATGATCTGGTGAGGAGGGTGTGACTTGTTATGTTGAGTTGGAGGCTGAGTCCTCTGCAAAGTGAGAGTCTTTTTCACCAGTATAATGTCCATCGATGTCTGACTCTGTTTAAAAAGTTGCAGTTTGTGATTTTGAGGCTATTTCAGTGAAGGCTGTTTTGAACATTTGACTGATTTATGCTTAATTTTCTCAGAAAGTTACTGAAAGATACACTTTGTGTATAAAAAGCTGACCACTACCATGAAGTACTCTGAGTAGATTTGTTAAGAATCTGACTCTTAATGACAGTTTGTGATTTTGAGGCTATGTCAGTGAAGACTGTTTTGAACATTTGACAGATTTATGTTTAAATTCTCTGAGAAAAGTTACTGAAAGATACACTTTTGTGTATAAAAGCTGAAAAGTAGATAATGAAGTACTCTGTGTCAGTAGATTTCGTTAGGATTCTGCCTCTTAATGGCAGTTTGTGATTTTGAGGCTTGAAAACAGAGGCTGTTTTGACCATTTGACAAAATTATGCTTAATTCTCTCAAAAAGTTACCGAAAGATACACTTTTCTTTTTTAAAAGCTGAAAAAGTAGATAATGAAGTACTTTGTGTCAGTAGATCTCGTTAAGAATCTGACTCTTAATGGCAGTTTGTGATTTTGAGGCTATTTCAGTGAAGGCTGTTTTGAACATTTGACAGATTTATGCTTAAATTCTCTCAGAAAGTTACTGAAAGATACACTTTTGTGTTTAAAAAGACCACTACCATGTATAACTCTGCTCATTTTTTTATCAAATACCCCTCTCAATTTGGATATCCTTACAAGCTCCCCCTCCTTAAAGTTCATTTTGGCAGCAGCTTTTTTAGGAAGGCCAGAGGGGGTATACAGGTTCCGAAACACTTGAGCCGCATTTTCCTTGGTCACCTGCATTGGTGTCATTTTAATACTTCGATGATAACTATTATTGTAACTTTCAATTAGTTCAGGTAAGACGTCTATATATCTATGAGTGTTTTTAGCTGTAAAATACCGCCACATTTTAGTTTTCAGCGTACGGTTAAATCTCTCTACCACACATGCCTTCATATCACTGGCTGTTGCATAATGTGCAATACCTCGTTTCTTCAATAAGGTTTGAAAAACTTTGTTAAAGAATTCTTTCCCTGCGTCTGTTTGTATCTTTTTGGGAATCTGACTGTGTGTTAAAATTGTATCAAAGGCTTGGTAACCTCTATGCCCGTCTTCTTCTTTAATGCCTGAGCATAGGCTTTTTTCGAAAATACATCTACGACTGTTAACAAATAATTAAAACCATCATTATATTTGGACAGCGACTGCATATCGCAAAGATCTGCTTGAAATTGTTGTAGCGGCCTGAGTACGAAAACTCTGTTTCTTACAAAATGCACCCTAGCCGGCTTATGCAAAGTATATGCATCCTGCTCAGATAAATATTCTCTGACTTTCTCTACATTTACTTGTTTACCCATTTCATTCTGTACAGCTCTATGGAGTTTATCCACACCTCCTAAACTCCCTGGATTAGAAGGAGTGTAGTACACAAAAACCTAAATAAGATCTTTTTTAAATTAATATGAATACCTTCTTTGCAAAAACAGATACTTCCTTGTAGTTAACAGTTTCACAAAAACTTGAAAAGAAAACATCCTTAGCAAGCACTAATCATTTAAAGCAAAACCCTGAATCAAATCTAGAGAGGACAATAACGTTTTTTAGGTGTCTTAGTGAGTGAAAATTAATGGCTGTTTTATTTAGTTTTGAGCGTATTTCTTTTTAAAGACGAACTCCACCCCTCGCTTCTCACCTCACAGAGAGTGTCTTAATCAACATATAGATTAACATCCCAGGCTTATCTCTAACCCTCACACAAAAGGCCAAGTGTGTGTGTGTGTGTGTGTGTGTGTTAATTGTTCTTAAAGGTAGGGGTAGGTCGTTTTGGAGAAACCAGCTCCAGTGAGCTAGAATTAGAAAATACACAACCGAAAATCTGCCACTTCCTCACAGAGCCCCTCCTCCAGCACACATGAATGCGCTCACATGACCAAAAGAGGGCACGAGATAAGTTTATGCAAAGATCTCTGGCTGTAGGCGTCTGACTCCCGCCCCGCTGAGGCATTCGTTTCTTGACTGGCGCTCCGGACGGATGGCGGTAAGTTGTCACAGGCGTCTCTTGGGCTATTTTTATTTTTTGCAAGGTGACTTGGTAAGTGGAAATTACTGTCTTTTTAATTAGTTTAGAACTTATTTCTATTTTTCACCTAATTCCCTCCCCCTATCTGATAGCCTCAGAGCCCAAAAGGAAGGGGGTGGAGAAAGGGGGGAGAGGCCTGGGCGGGGAGGGGGTTAGACAGTCTCACACATAACTTCAAAGAGACACCTAGATTAACATCAAAAGGCTTATAACACACCACCTCAAAGGGGAAAACATCACAGGCTAATTAGATTATACAACCCTGAGGGGACCAGACAGCGTAACTTCAAAGAGACTGCATTAATCAACACATCAAAGAAATAGACAACAAAGGCACTACACAGGGGGGCTTTTCACACCTACCTGTTATCTCACATCAAAGAATTAGACTACAAGGGGGGACAGGGGCCAGACAGCGTAACTTCAAAGAGACTGCATTAATCAACACATCAAAGAAATAGACAACAAAGGCACTACACAGGGGGGCTTTTCACACCTACCTGTTATCTCACATCAAAGGGTCTCGAACAATGGGAGGCGGGACTTAGCTCATTAACATGATTGTACCCAATCACATCAAAGGGTCTCGAACAATGGGAGGCGGGACTTAGCTCATTTGCATAATTGGGGGCGTGTCACCTGTCACTTTTTTATGCATACTAATGTGATTGAAACAGCATGGTTAATACTACTTAAGTTGTCTCAAACGGTTTGGTCACCATTTATCTAAACAAGTATTAGCGAGGAACACCTTTATATGATCATCATAGTTATTAAAAAATAAGAGAACAAATGAAAAACGGGTATGAAATACTATAGGACAGTAACACAAGAATACAGTTTAAAAATATCCATACAGAAAAAGTAAATCTGTGTACAGTTCTGTTTCATATGGATGCTGAGAGATGTAGGCTATCCATAGATCTCTTCATTTAGCTCTCAAAGTGCACCAGATTGATGCATTTAACTTCAATATTTAAAAAATAATCTTCCTGGAGGAGCATGCCCCCAGACCCTCCTAGAGGAGGTTAGGTCCACCCCCACCTAAAACATGTTCACATGGATAGGATACTAAATACATTTGCACACTTTTTGTATGGTGGCCTATGTCCATATGTTTCTGTTTTGGTGGTCGTTCCACAACCGTGCATGTATGCAAGTCATAGGTGCGCTATACAATAGCACTACACCCCTGCAATGTGTGTGAAAGACAATAGACTTTACAGCATGTTGTTTTAAATTGAAGTTGCGTTGGTGTTTGTGTGTTGGTTGTTGACGGCAGTGTGTGTACCCCCTTGGTAAATTATTGCCCCCCCATTCGATTTGTTCTAGAGCCGACCCTGCCACCCTGGAACAACTGTTTCCCACTGCTGCCATAACCAACCTCCACTCCCAGCTCCCCTTTTCTAATAAACAAATGTTACTTTCACCAGCTGATTCCGAGTCATCCTTTTACATGTGTTAATAGTCAAATTCCAATAGTTAAGTAAATTATCATAATCATCCTAATGACCACAGTGGTCAGTGCACTTACCCAGGAATTTTGAGTTGAACAATTACAGGAATATTATGTCTTATGTTCTAATAATGTAAACATATTTTAGTAAATTGTTACCACAGAACATTTGCATACTTTTTTTTAACATAAACCATGTTATCCTTCTCTAAAATAATAACATTCTGGCAACATAAAAAATCTAACTTGCAGCTGAAAATGTTTTAAGAAAAGTAGGGCATAATGTTCTAACAATGTTATCAAAAACATTTTAAGAATGTTTTTAGAGAACCGGGTTACATCCTGTAACCCAGTTTCTATGAGCATAGGCGCAGCCCTCTAAGGCTATCGCTATTGGGTAATCCCTCTGCACGTGTGCAGCACTGACAGACTTAATCCACGCCCACCTATGACGTGGGCCCAACCTACGGACTCACTTCCGTATAAATAGGAAGTAGTCCCCACAATCTACTCCCACACAAACAGCTTTTCTTCAGCTATTCGCGGAGCCAGTGGGGCCCGAACCTTAGAGGGCTGCGCCTATACTCATAGAAGCTGGGTTACAGTACGTAACCCCAGTTCTATTTCGTATAAGGCTTCGCCCTCTAAGGCTATCGCTATTGGGTTAAGGGCGAAGCAGGATGTAGTCTACGCCCCACTGGTCCGTCCATTACCAGAAGCACAAAAACACACCTACTCAATTAATAACCCATGTCCATTTCGCCATGCGTAAATGGAGCATCACATTCCCAGGGAATATAGCATTTAAAAAATGAATATTCTCCATACGGGAAAGAAGGTAGGCTAAATAGGCTACCTGTCGTTTATAAAAAGTAGAGACCAAAGTCCCACTTGTTAAAACGATCAAAGAGGGGGAAAAGGGCAGCTCTCTAAGTGCCGACAGGCAGGAGAGAGGGCACGCAGTTGAGTCCCCGACATTACTCACTCTGACAGGACACTCAGTACTGAATGTGTCAGAGAGGGATGGGAGATATCCCTCAAAATAAAAGAACAGGGGGAAGACCAAGATGCAGCAGTGCAAATGTCTTCCACTGTCATTCCTCCGCGCAACGCCGTGGAGGAGGAAAATTCCTCTGGTGCCGTGCACTTTGATGTTCTCCGGGGGATCCAACCCAGAGGAGAAATACGCCTGTGACACAGCCTCACACAGCCCGTGTGACAGGCGCTGTGCCGACAGAGGCTGCCCTATTGAGCGCTCTCTGTAATGCACAAACAGACGCTGGGAACTGCGTAAAGCAGTCGTGCGTGCAATATAGCATGACAGCGCGCACACGGGACGGAGGATATGAGATGTGGCTTCCTCCTCTGATGTGTGAGGAGGAGGAAAGAAGCCATCCAAAGGTATCACTCTCGATCTAAAAGAGCTTGTGATCACCTTTGGCATAAAAGCCGGGTTAGGGCGCAAAACAGCTGATCTGGAGACATGACGGAGCCACAGAGAGAGCAGACAAATCACTCCCCCTTTTAGCTGATGTCAGAGCCAAGAGCAGAGCTACTTTGGCTGACAAGAACTTTAGGGGGACCTGATCTAAAGTTTAAAATGGAGCTTTACTCAGTGCGCGTAACACTAAAGCCAAAAACCCATTGAGGCGCCAAAGCGCGTGACACATGTCTGACTCTCTGTGGTCCCCGTAGAAAACGTTTTGTCAGCGGGTGACTATCACCGTGCTGACCCCAAACCTACGTGGCAAGATGAAATGGCAGCAGCATATGTTTTTACCGTGCTGTTGCGACCTGGCTCAAAAGGCCACAACAAAAAGGAGACACAACATGTCAACGGGTAGGTAAAGGTGTTTATTTAGGACAAACAAATCAAAACCAGTAAAGTATGAGGTGTGGAAGTCAGTGGTATCAGTAATGTAAATGCAGGGTGAGGATTGTATGGACATGTATGTGTGTGAGAGTGTTGAAGTGCACAAAGTAAAGCAACTGAAGAAACTCCTATTATACTCAACAAAACCGGTGTGCCTGCAGGGAGAAGCAGAGAGAGCACAGAGAGGAGCAGAGAGGCGTTAAATAGCTGCAGGACACCAGACCCAGGTGCCCTGAGTTACTGCAATCACCAATCACCACAGCACAGACAGGACAGCCACCTCCTCTCTACTGATGAACCCACAGGGGCATCACAGCCCCCCCCTTAAGACGGGGCCCCAAAGGGATCCACGACAACCCAATATCCTCCTTCTTAACTCCAGCTTTTTTAATTTCCTTCTTAGGACTGGAGGACGCTCCTCCTCCGCCGCTGTCCCACTCCTCCTTGGGTTGGCTGGCGTTGATCCACAGCATGTAGGCGCTCATCGGCCTCTTGGGCGCGCCGACCTCGTTCGGCCTCCTCTTGTTCGGCCTCCTCTTGTTCGGCCTCCTCTTCTTCGCTTTGCAAGGTTTCCTCTCTTTCTTCTCCTTCTTCTTTGTCTCGATCTCAAAGTCAAAGGACCGTGCTGGACCACATTTTCCAGACTCCGAAACAGGTAGGTCAGTCGACATCCTACGGCTCTGCGCACGCGTAACAGTATAAACTGGAGACACACTTGGAAATTGCAAACCGCTCTCATCTGGCTCTACAGATGCCAACGGCCTGTAAATCACCACAGGCGGTGGCACACCCGCCCACACAGCACTACCAGCTAGATCGTTGCCCAAAATCATCTGTACCCCATCAAGTGGCAACGCGGGACGCACGCCGATAGACACAACTCCCCGTACCAGCTCACAATCCAGCACTACTGTATGACGTTGCACAGGAATCAAGCCCATCTCCATGCCCCTCATCAGCACAAAATCCCCTGTTTCTGTCTCTGACGAAAAAGGCAACACTGACTCAACAATAAATGAGTATCTAGCTGCTGTGTCACGCAACACCTTAATCGGAACATACTTGTCACTACCGACCATTGATACAACGGCTTCCGTTATGAACGGCTCAAAAACAGAACCCACCTCCAAGTCGGCACAAACCAGCTTCTTAACAGGCACCATGCCCGATCTTACACCCTGCGGCTTTTTAACCAAAACGGCAGAACAACACATGGCTGGAGCATGTGATGAAGAACGAGGCTTCCCCTCAGGTTCCAGCAACGGACACCGCTCCTTCCAATGACCCTCTTCTCGGCAATAATGACATTGGCCCACTCTGGCGCCCTCGGATCGCCCTGGACCTACAAATCTACGGGAGGAGCCTGGTGAAAACTTTGCACCACCGCGGGCATAGCCATTGTCTTCTCCACGTTTCCAATCACAACTTCTCCTGCTCCAACTTTAACTCCAACCGCAATCTCTCCTGCTCCAACTGCATGGCCAAAAGCTCCTTTTGCTGCTCGAACGTCAAACCAGCTGTCTGAATCACTACCGGCACGAACCCTGCTGCACCAGACTCACTCTTCTGCAACACCCCCTGTTCAAACAAAGATGACACAATGACAGTTTTAATGTCATGTTTCCGCTTGCTCCCCACAACAGCAATGTCATAGTGCTCTGCTATTTCGACCAACTGCGCCTTCTGGCAATCATCTAAGAAAGACACTGAGGGCGCATCCACAAACGCTGACAAAGAAGTCATAATAGCCAATCAGAAAGCAAAGTATTAAACTGGCAACACGCATGGGCATAAGATTAACCCAACAGAGAATTTCCCCCTAACTGCCTAAACAAAATCTTCCTAATCTCACCTAGTCTTCATGTGGCTTGCGGTGGGTAATTACGCACTGGAACCCGGCGGAGTTATGGAGCAACCTGCACGCAGGTAACACCAAGAACTCACGCGGACGTGCCCCCGAGACAGCTGTCCGAAAACAGCTGACACTAACCACGTCGCCACAACACTATGAAAACAAAAAAAAACAGACGCAACCCAAGGGGAAACGCCACTTAAGCCTAGCGGGGAAAATCTCTTTTACAAAAGCGTAACAAACAGCAACATCTTACCCTCTGATTAGCACACAAAACCTGACGACATGTCAAACACTACAGCTTCCTGAAACCCAAAAGACATGATGTGTCCCCCAAATAGCAGCGACAAGCCAGCACACAGCTGGACCACAACAATGAATCAGCTGCTCAATGACACCATGTGCTCTGAGCACTACACAAACTTTTTAAACAAATAACCCGTTGGACGAGCCCCCATTTGTTGCGACCTGGCTCAAAAGGCCACAACAAAAAGGAGACACAACATGTCAACGGGTAGGTAAAGGTATTTATTTAGGACAAACAAATCAAAACCAGTAAAGTATGAGGTGTGGAAGTCAGTGGTATCAGTAATGTAAATGCAGGGTGAGGATTGTATGGACATGTATGTGTGTGAGAGTGTTGAAGTGCACAAAGTAAAGCAACTGAAGAAACTCCTATTATACTCAACAAAACCGGTGTGCCTGCAGGGAGAAGCAGAGAGAGCACAGAGAGGAGCAGAGAGGCGTTAAATAGCTGCAGGACACCAGACCCAGGTGCCCTGAGTTACTGCAATCACCAATCACCACAGCACAGACAGGACAGCCACCTCCTCTCTACTGATGAACCCACAGGGGCATCACATGCTATAAGCCAATTCCTGTCCAGCAACAGGAACGACAGCACGAGGCAGGGGGCCCAACGGGGTCCAGGCTTTTCCCTGCACACCACACGGAACGCTGTCCATTTGGCTGTGTAGGATGTGTGTTCAGCAGCTGCGCTGATCGAACACCTCCCTGGCGATTTATGTAGGCCGCCGCTGCTTTGTTGTCTGTTTGAATCAACATATGTTGATTGTACAGCAACGGGACGAAGTGCTGGAGCACTTTCCATACGGAGAGTAATTCCAGCACGTTTATATGAAGAGACATGTGAGCCAGCCACTGTCCCCCCACTGCCTGCGACATGCACGTTCCTCAGCCTGCGAGAGATGCGTCTGTGAACACTGCGGTGTGTGACGTCACTCTGCTCAGAGGCACCCCCACTGACAGGACGTGGAGATTTTTCCAGTAGGTCAAATCCAAAACCACGGAAGGAGGAATGTACACCATGCGTCTCCTCTGACGCACGGGGTCGATGCACAGGCGAATAAACCACCTCTGGAGTCTCCTCACTATGAAGGAGACCCAGGGGAATCACCACGTGACCAGCTGATATCATGTCTAACAGCTGCATCACGGAGAGGGGTGTCACCGCCCCGCGGGGTGTGACGCGCCGGAGGAGAGCTGTCACTTCTCCCCTCTCCGCTATGAGAATCGCGTTCTCATACGGGCTGAGTTCAATTCCACTCCCAGTTAAAAAGATAACCTGGGAGGGACGAGGACAGCTCTTCTTCCAGTTGATAATGAAACCCAGGTTTGACAGATGAGATACGAACTGTATCGTCTGTAAGCCGCTTCCTCCCTTCCTGGAGCGAGCCAGCCACAGCCAGTCGTCCAGGTAAAATAACACTCTCATCCCCATTCTGAGTAGCTGCTCCAACCGTCTCCACCCACTTTGAAAAAGTGCGTGGAGCCAGGAATGAGAAAAGCAGGAAATTGCTGTGTTTCGGGATGATGGTTACGTGGAGGAATGCATCCTTCAGGATTATGGATGTGAACCAGTCTCCCTGGTGAACACTCTCCAGCACCTGTTTGATCGTCAGCATGGGAAAAGGCCATTCCCTTGTTGGACACTGACAGATCGAGGATGGGTCTCATTCCCCCCGCCCCGTCTCCTTCAGGACCAGAAAATACCGGGAGTAAAAAACCCTGATTTTCCTCCCCATGAGGAACCCTGGAAAAAAGCTTTATTTTAACAAGAGTTCCTGCCGCTCTGCACGGAGCGCGAGACACTGTTCCCAGGATGACAGGGTTCCCTGTATCCCGTAGAACTGCGGGGGGGAGAGGCGAACTGCAGAGACTATCCTCTGCCCATCCGCCTGCTCATCCATCTGTCCATCAGACACACGCGCCGCCACCCTGAGTACCATACAGTACTCTGATAGCGCCGGGTGTACATTCTCTGGATGTGCTGTGGTTGGTGGCAAACCATGCCAGAGCCCTCCACACGCTGCATTTCACACAGGCTCTCAATATGTCGCCGTTTAGGAGAAGACTCGTAAACTGCGCGTTCACGCTCAACACCACTAAGGGATAAGCGGAGGTGTGTGCAGTGCTGTCCACACAATGCGTAATAATGGCCCTCTGTGGGCTTATTACGACCGTGGGTAGGAGGTACGTCTGAGACAGAGAAAAAATCCGTGCTGCCTAAACCCAAAAAGTTTAAGGTAGACGGATTGAATAGTATCCCTGCTGTTTTATTAACCGATAAGTTAAAAAACCCAGCCCGGCTTAGGCAGCGAGCCATGCTGCCAAGTAACCAAAATGCTGTCTAATAACCGCCTGGTTAAATACAGCTGGCTTGCGCCACGAGCCCTGCTGCCTGCTGACTGACAGGTTACAGCCGGATCTTGCACCTCCACACGCTGTATTGCACAGCGGCTCTCATCATGTCGCCGTTTAGAAGAAGGCTCGTAAACCGGACATTGAGGCGCGTTCACGCTCAAACCCGCTTGAGGAATGAACGGTGTGTGGAGGCATATCTGTGAAACAAGCCCCTGCTGTCTAATCAACCGACAGGTTTTTAAAGACAGCCGGTTTGTGCCGCGAGCCCTGCTGCCTAATAACCGACAGGCTATGAGGCAGCCGCTTATGTCATCCGGAGGAGAGCTCTCCTGAACCGGGGGAACGGGGAGATCTCATTAGGCGGCTGCCTTTCCGATGATCTCCGGGAGTTCCTGGAGAATACCGCCTATACGACAGAGCCGAGATGGCGGATAGAGGGACCCGGTGACCCGGTGTCAGCCCGGCAGCCGAACCTATCGGCTAGGCTGGCGGGCCGACACCGGGCCCCGCCCTGTCTCCCCCGTCCGGAGGAGAGGGAGGATGGGGCCGGGGGAACCACATGGTGATTCGTGAATGGAGGGGAAGGAGTCGCCTGACTGCTGCCCGCCACTCGGATCCAATAATCAAGGGCTTGGTCCACAGAGTAAGACTCCTGGACTAGCCAATCATCCCCGGCCGCAGCCGCGAGAGCGTTCGCTCTCCGCTGTCTGTGGGCCAGAGGGAGACGGACACAATGAGTGCACGACACCTGGGGAGTGAGAGCCGTGTTTGCGTGCTCCAATCCCCGGCAGGACTCACCTGTATCGTCTGTGTAAAGCCGCTTCCTCCCTGGAGCGAGCCAACCACAGCCAGTCGTAACTCATATGTCGGCTAACACCGAGCCCCGAGGGAGGATGGGGCCAGGGGGAAATGTTTGCTTTCTAGTAAACAGCTCTAAAAAGAGCTTGTGCCTGTACAGTGCTTCTGCAACGGAGTGCTGAAGAAAAGTAGGAGTAGATTGTGGGGACTACTTCCTATTTATACGGAAGTGAGTCCGTAGGTGGGGCCCACGTCATAGGTGGGCGTGGATTAAGTCTGTCAGTGCTGCACACGTGCAGAGGGATTACCCAATAGCGATAGCCTTAGAGGGTGAAGCCTTATACGAAATAGAACGTTATCCTACCTTTCAGAAGAACATTCTGGAAACCAAAATAAAACCTCCCGCTGAAAACGTTTTAATTATAGTGGCATAATGTTCTAACAATGTTATCAAAAACATTTGAAGAAGGTTATCACCAAACATTTTAAGAATGTTTTTAGAGAACGTTATCCTACCTTTCAGAAGAACGTTCAACAAAAAATTCCTGCTGAAAACCTTCCTAGAACAATGACTGTAACATTCTCAGAATGTTTTTAGAACCAAACATTTCTAGCTGGGTAAACTATGGCGCATAATGGTTTTAGTGTGCAATTAAAGGTTTTAATTTTGTTTTGTGTTAATTTAAAATAAATCAAACTCCCAAAAAACGTATACAGCTTTTATTAACATTGGAATTTACTGTGTAAGCAGCCGCGGGGGGGAGAGCTTTCGAGAGCTCTCTCCTGAAAGACTGAGAGGCTCTGATAACCTTAGCTCAGTGAGGTAAAGGCACACATTTATATGATCATTATAGTTGTAAAAAAATAAGAGAATCGTTTTTCATCTATTCTCTTATAGTATAAAATACTATATGACAGTAAACATTTTTTTTATTAATAAACAAGAATACAGTTTAAAAAGGGGGGGTGATTTGTAAAATATCCATAAATAAAAAGAAAATCTGTTTACAGTTCTGTTTCATATGGGTGTTGAGAGATGTATCCATAGATTCTTCATGTTGCTCTCAAAGTGCACCAGATTGATGCATTTAACTTCAATATTAAAAAAAAAAAATCTTCCCGGACCCCTCTAGAGGAAGTTAGGTCCACCCCCCACTTAAATCATGTTCAAATGGATAGGATACTAAATACATTTGCACACATCTTGTGTCCATATCTTTCTGTTTTGGTGGTCATGCCACAAACGTGCACGTGCATGCATACGCAGTCATATGGGTGTCTGCATTTTGAGGAAAGACAAAATAGGGTCCCCAAAGTATTAGTTCAGGTTACCCATGGAGTCACTGGGCGTCCAAGATTTGATTTATCTCCAGATTCCCTGTTACATCTTCTTAACCTGTGTCTTCCAGTGCCCTGTATTGCTAACCTAATGGGAGTGTCCACTCGTACTATTTACAGACGAACGTCAGAGTCTGCCTTCTCTGTCAGAGCACTCTAGAGCACCTGTTCAGATACAGAGTTAGACAATTTGGTAACTGACATTAAAAAAGACATGCCTCATGCTGGGTACCGCCTGGTTAAGGGAACCTTGCAGTCCAGAGGATTCAGAGTCCAGTGGGAGAGGGTGCGGGCCTCCATGCACCGTGCGTACACTGTAGGCATCCTTTTCCGAATGAACCAGCTAGGGTGCGTCGCACCTACTCAGTTCCTGGTCCCAAATCCCTGATGCACATTGACACCAACCACAAGGTGATTCGATGTGTATAATTCCATTTGTAACACAATATTGACCAAAATGGTAGGCCACATTTTTATTTTAATGTTTAATAATTGTTCAGCCCAAATATGTGTCTTATTATAGTTTCTTTCATTTAATCAGGTACAACATTGTCATATTTGGTGGCATTGATGGCTTTTCAAGAAAGGTATGATTCATAAAAAAAGAAAAACATTAAAGGAGACATCTATAAAAGGATACGTTTACATCCTTTTTTATTTAACTTTTTAGATCATGTTCCTGGGTGCAGCAAACAACAATCTGGCCTCAACAGCCCTTGCCTTCTTTCAGAAATCAGTGGACAGATATGGATTTCCATTAAGGTAAGTGACAATACATGGGTCCTTTCATGTCAACTTGAGACAGAAGTCAAGACTACATTTTGACACCCCATATTTAACTTAGAATAACAGAGATTAGGGACTCCGAGTGTTCATGGACAAGTATGGAACATCAATATTTAACTAAAGAGTAAAGAACTGAAAAGGTTTTCATGATTATCATGTTTTTGTTGGCTTTTATAATAGTGTGTCTATATGATATGTTTATAAAGATCATTTAAAGACAAAGAGAAGATAAAATGGTTTGGACCACATTTAATCACGCACTATAAATGCTATTCATTTGGTAGGGTAAGAGCAGATCACGGAGTTGAGAACGTTGACATTGCACGGCTGATGTTCTCTGTCAGGGGAACAGAAAGGTCCAGTTTCATCGCTGGAAAGAGTGTGCACAACCAAAGGCAGGTTCAGTCGCACTTCTCAAAGCTAGTTTTTTTTGTATCATGCAACATCAATATTACTTGAATTGATATCGCAGCACTGTGTCATGTCAAGAGATTTGGAGACAATTCTGAAACATTTATTTTTGTTAATTTGTTTTCTAATTAAGGTATCAACTGCTGTGACATAATTTTCAAAGGCATGGTTTCAGGGATCATGCCTTTCTTGAAAAAGTGCAGGACCTCCATGCTTTGATACTAAATACTGCAACTCATCATGTTTTACACAACGTAACTGGCTAACGATTGGTATATATGCACTAGGGAATTTGGCCCAGAAAATGAACTTAAATGAGAACAATTTCTGTGAAAATTTGAATTAAATTATTTTACATGCAATATTTATTGACTAATTGGACAAACAAGTTAGGCCTTAGTATCCCCCACAAAATAATTGATCACTTAATTGGAACAACCATTTTACTTTTCAGAGTTTTAACTTCCATCACTGGTTAAAAAACATGGAATAATAAAAATATGAAGCATAAATGTATGTAAACCATATCTTATCTTACAAACTATCCTTCCAGAATTGAACGCCTCTGGAGGGACGTGTGGTGTGCTGTGACCAACGTATTCTATAACGTGCTGCACTCGCTAGAGGATGATGATTTGCTTGACCTGTCAAACTTTGCACACCTCTTCAGTTGTCATTACGTTTTTCTGCCCAGACTACAAGCTAGTCTTGATATATTTTGTGGTGGTTGGGATAACCACCCACTCAGAACTGAGAGAAACTTAACTCCTAATCAGTTGTGGCACATGGGAAACATCCAGCATCTTCTGGCAGAACCAGACAATGTGGAGGTAAAGGGGGCATCATTCTGCCATCTATTATGATTTGATAAAAAATGCTATATATAAAAGGAATATTTCAACATGGTTTGAACTATTCAAGTATATCACATACAATTTAATACTAAAACATACAGTATCTTATAATATCTGGGTCCCTAGGGCAACAATCTTTTTATTTGTCGTCCTCAATGAAAATCAACTTGTTCGGGCATAACCTGAACATTTTTACAGTACACCCTTGCTCTAGAGAAATGTATCTTAACCTCCTGGGACCCAGCCCATTGAACATGTCCACTGTAGTGGACATTTTGTTAACATGCATCTCCTTTTACTCTTTTGAGCTACTCTATCAATCCCTGATGTACTGTACAGAGGACATCCTGGTCTTTCCAGTGATATGTCATTGGTTAAAATTGCATGCTGGGAAGTTCCTCTTTCTTTTCATCCAAAATGGCTGGCATACGAAAAACAAAATGGTATAGAAGCAGTAGGAGAAGTCAAATATTGTTGAATAATTGTAATTTTTACCATGAAAATCATATATGTTCTTGTTTATTAACATGTGAGGAACTATAGAATTAGTTCTGAAAGCAATTAAATCATTCAAGTTTTCAAATAACAGGCCTTTTATAAATGTCCATTCGAGTGGACGTCAGGACCATCTTCATGGACTTTATGACTCAATATTGTTGCAGGAGACGGAATTGAAGCAGACATTTTCTGTACCAGAAAGTTCAGGAAGATTAAGATTTTGAGCTCTCAGATGATGAGAGAGATGAGAATTTCACACCTGGGAAAGAAGAGGGTCAAGAAGAAGGGGGGGGGGGAAAGATGCAGGAGGCTCCATGAGCACACAGATAGATACATAGAGACAGATAGGGACGAGCTGGAAACTGGGGAGGACAGTGATGATCCACACCATGGGGTCACTGTTCCTGAGACAGGCCATTTGTTGAGCCATCAACAAGAGGCAGCACTAGGGGCAGCCATAAATCCCCTGGCACAGTCCCAGTTCTTGTGTCAGGTACTGGGAAGAAGGGTGGCTGAAATCTAATACATTTGGATTTGCATTAAATACACTGCAGAAATCAATATTAAGGTGCTCTGACTCTTTAATCTGTTGGATAAGGCTAGAAAGATAAGACTCAGATCTGATGTGTAAGGCAAGGCAAGGCAAGTTTATTTATATAGCACTTTTCAACACAAGGCAATTCAAAGTGCTTTACAAAAAATGAAAGACATTAAGAAAATGGCATTTAAAATCAGTCATTAAAAAGAAAAGCAGATAAAATAAAACATTAAAAAAAAAAATACATGAATAAAAGTTACAGTGCAGTCTAAGAGGTGAATAGTTCAATTAAAAGCAGCGACAAAAAGAAAAGTCTTCAGCCTGGATTTAAAAGTAGTCAGAGTTGCAGCGGACCTGCAGGTTTCTGGGAGTTTGTTCCAGATATTTGGAGCATAATAACTAAACGCTGCTTCTCCATGTTTAGTTCTGACTCTGGGGACAGAAAGCTGACCAGTCCCTGAAGACCTGAGAGATCTGGATGGTTCATAATTTAGCAGGAGGTCAGAAATGTATTTTGGGCCTAAACCATTCAGTGCTTTATAAACCAGCAGCAGTATTTTGAAATCTATTTGTAGACTACATTGTAACTAATATGACACATTTGTTCCTCGACTAGGATAGATGTGGATAATGAGAACACATGTGAATGCATTACACTTAAAACATACAGTACATGCATCAATCATTGCATGAAGGAAATATACCATCTTGAATGAAGCGACGAAGGTATTCTGTGACACGGCTCTTATCTTCCAAAGAGCATTCATCATCATCAACGTCAATCATGGTCGGCCAGTTGATGCGGTCAATAATGCTCTACATACAAAAACACCAAAACAGACAAGCCATCTGGAATTAAAAAAAATTCTGCAGTTTGGAAAATGTTTCTGATTGAACACTTCATTTCCAGCTATGATCAATACTACCGGTCTTATTAGACGTATTTACCTCTGGGGTCAACACAGCACTTGACTCCTGTGGAAAAAGAATTGGAGCTGCATCTGGACGTTGATTAATGAGGGGCCACAGCATTGTGTCTTTGAGTCCTTTTCTGATTTGCTTGATTTGCCTCATGGGTCGTCCAATTACCTGTTGAGATAAAATACAAAAAACAAATCTTTATACCTTCAGTGGGATAAAAGTGTTATACAATATGTTGAATAGTGTCAACAGTATTCAATACTGCATGATAAAGAAGTCTCTCAAAGAGCCATCGCCGCTTGTCGTTAGACATCACAGGAAGGTCCCATGCCAGACACAAGGTGTTCACACTCTCCTTCTCAGCAGCTGAGAGTTCGGAGTTCCCTTCGAGCTTAAAGACACAATATGGACACACTTAAACCGAATCTAAAATGTGTTCAAATATGAATCATGTGCAATTTGGAGAATACACACTATCTGGATTTTCTCCCTTAGATCCATGTCTGGACAATCACGGAATGCTAATGGTGGCAGTTTCAGCTGTGCCTCCACACAGGATATGAACAACAGCTGGGCTTAGGCCTGTCAGTGCAGGACCTCCATGCAGGAAGCAATGGCCAATGATTCTGCACACCATCAGAAAAAGGTCACTCTCAACAAAGAATGCAGACGATGAAGGCACAAGGTGGTCTGGCTCTCCATCGAACAGCCTTGTGACACAGCAATTTCCTGTGCAAACAGAAAAAATCCGTGGAACAATAATCATGTTATATTACTAGGGCTGTCAATCGATTAAAATATTTAATCGCGATTAATCGCATGATTGTCCATAGTTAATCGCGATTAATCGCAAATTAATCGCACATTTTTTATCTGTTCTAAATGTACCTTAGAGAAATATTGTTCAAGTTTTTAATACTCTTATCAATATATGAGTGGACAAATATGCTTTATGCAAATGTTTGTTTCATTTGAACAATGACAACAATTCTCATGAATATTAAACACAACAACCTCTGAACATTACAACTATTCGCCTCAATTCAACCTGTAACCTCTCTCATACAATAATACAATACAGTGTGTGTGTGTGTGTGTGTGTGTGTGTGTGTGTGTGTGTGTGTGTGTGTGTGTGTGTGATGGATCGTTAGAGCTATGTGCAACCCACAGTCTATGTGTGCAACTCCAGGCATAGCCTATGCTCAGAGACGTGCACACATAGACTCTAGGTAGTGCTTGAGCACCTGCCCGTTTTGCCCTCTGGACAGCAATGTGCCCTTTTTTTCCAGTTTTTTTTTTCCAGTGTACTGTATGTGGCTCATGGTAACATCGATCAATTCTGGATTAAAAGCTACTAATATATACAACAATGTCCCAAATGCGCGTTGTCAGACATCCCCACACGTGCCCCGCGGCACTCCCGTACATGCCCTGGCTGCAGCCCCTCCCTTCCCTGCTCTCAACGTGAACGCGCAGAGCTGACAGTCAGTCACTCAGTCAGACAGGCCACGGCGGGTGTGTGGTGCAGCAGCACACAGCAACACGATTAAAAGTGCCCGAGTGACGACCAAGTAAGTAACCACCAGGTAACAAATACAACGAGTGTATTGTTTAATCCCCTAAATCAGATGCCAAACTAAACTATACAGGGTTCGTACGGTCATTGAAAACCAGGAAAAGTCATGGAAATTCAAAATGCAAATTCCAGGCCCTGGAAAAGTTATGGAAAACAATATTTTTCCCAAAGTTTTGGAAAAGTCATGGAAATGTAACTAAAGTTGCGTCAAATATAATTTACATTTTATCTAATCGCCGAAATAATATGCGGTCGCGAGCTGTTATGTGCCATCATGACGCGCATGGTGTTATTTTTTTATATATGAAGCGCGAGCTGTGTGCTCGAGTCTTCCTGCCTGTCGGGTCGGCTGAACTCTGCTGCTCCGGGATGAGGGTCAGCTACATTATCTACGGTGTGTTCATTAACTGTGCGGAGTCACTGTGGCACAGACTGAGCCGAGCAGAGCGGCAGAGCGTGATGTGCACTGAAAAGTTTTTCTGTCGCAATATCATTTAAGGAATCGTTGAGCTAGCTAGCTAGCATTGTCACTATCTGCTAACGTTAGCTTTAGCCTTCGTTTTCTAATTGTTTTTTTCATAGGCTATAAACAGAGGTGGTATAAGTATAGAGATTGTACTAGAGTAAAAGTAGAAGTACTCAGATCTTGTACTTGAGTAAAAGTAGAAGTACTCAGATCTTGTACTTGAGTAAAAGTAGAAGTACTCAGATCTTGTACTTGAGTAGAAGTACCAGAGTGTAGGAATACTCTGTTCAGGAGTACAGTAAAAGTCCTGCATTCAAAATGTTCCTCAAGTGAAAGTAGAAAAGTATTATAAAAATACTAAGAGGCATGAAAATACATTTTCAAAATGCTCAACAGCCAAAATTATAAACTGACTGCTACACATTTAAAATAAATGCTTTTATATATTTCTATTAGATGTAACTCTTTGGCGTTTCTGTTATTATTACCTGCTGCTTTAGTTGTTCTGACTGCTAAAATCCTCTGTTATTCCTAATTTTAAAGCCGATATTCCGTGGGGTCGGGGGGCTCGGATCCTTGTCACCTTTTTCATACCTGATGAGTTTGCATCCCTGACTACAGTTGCTTTAGCGTGTAGAAGCTAGTAAGCCTACTATTTGATTTGTTTTAGATAGGCATCTGCATCAGACAGCATATGGTTATTGAAATAAATATATGCAATTACGACATACAAGATGTGCCTTTAATAAATCTCACACTACTAACCCCTAGTTTCCACTGGGTCCGTCTGCGGCGCGTTGCGGCTGCGGCGCGTTGCGTTTGCGCCGCGGCGTCCGCAAGGATCGCGGCCACTCTAGTCAATGGGTGCTATTCCACCAGACGCGCCGTGTTACGGCTCAGAAGCGTCCCAGAAGCGTCTCGCCGCTGGGCTCCGCTCGAAATAGGATTGAAGTCTATTTTTCGACGCGACGCAGCCGTAAGGTAATGTCGGAACAGTGACAGCATCCGGCCCACCCCCAAAACCGGTTCCTTCTCCTCCCCCCATCCCTCCTCTTTAGTCTTTCCAGTAGGAGAATAAAGGCCAGCGTTCTCCTTCGGTTTACAGGCACTGTGTGTAAATTATATAGAATAATTACGATGATGAATGCTTTTTTTTTACCTCTAAAATACAGCAACCCATCTTTGATTCATGTTGTTTTTAACTGGACTATTACAATTATTATTAATTATGTCTGCAGTCTACAACACAACAAAATAGGAAATAACAACAATAAACACGATTTAAACAGACACACAAATAAACCATTTAACTACGTAGCCTACTTACTTTCTTGTAGAAGTACAAATGTCCAGGAAATATGCCCAAATCAACAAGAACTGCGAGCCGGCATGCACGACGCTCCGCTTCCGTAATGCTTCTGAAACGCTTGTGAAACGCGCCCGGTAGGGTATGACGCCGGAGGAGGCCGGACCAAAACCGCGGCGGAGCCGTAACGCGACCCAGTGGAAACTAGGGGTAAGCAGACCCGGCGTCATGGGCGGGCCCGCCCATCCAGGATTTGGGCCCGCTGTTTTAATCAGGGCTGAATACCACATTGTTATTGTTTTTATTATTATGTTTATTGTTGTTATTTGTAGGGCTTTGTCCTAATATTTATTTTTGTATTAGTTTAATATCATTTTTTTCTTTTGCTAGGAAATTCTGAATGAAAGGCTGCGCGCAAGACTGGTTTTTCGCTGGGTTGAGTCGTGTGGGTTTTTGAGTGAGATGCGGCACAGCAGCCTGTCTGTTAGTTTACTCTTGTTAGGTTAGTGGTTCACGAAAGGAATATGGCAACTCAGCGCCAGATGCAGGCACATTAGAAGAAACCAGTTAGGCCTACGTTACCAACGAGCAAGCAAGTCAGCTGGCAATCAATTATATTTTGAAGAGAAATGTACTCTCAAGCCGGCTCTCTCACAAACTCCTGCTCTGTGCGCAAGCAGACCGCTGCACAGGCTCTCTGCCTCGCTCAATCTCTCTCTCTCCCTCCCTTTCTCTCCATCGCTCAACCTCACTCCATCTCTCCACCCGGTGTGCGCTCAAGTTTGCCTGCGTTACAAATGTGCCACAAAACAAACCAATGGATACATAAGACCGTCAACAGACTTATGGCAATCTAAAACCCCTCTCTTTCAACAATTCACGAGCGCCTCCCCCCCCCCCCGTTGACAATTCAGATTTCCCGGGAAATGTAAGTGTCGCGGTGGGCCCGCCCTGGTAAATCAAATGCCCCAGAGACGTATGTCTGCCGCCGGGTCTGGGGGTAAGGCAGCCGGCGGTTCCACCAGGGGCGTCAATCCTTCAGATTGGACCCCCCTAAGTCATTTAGAATAATAAAAATAAATGTTAAAATAATATTTTTTTTGATAATAAATCAGTAAAATCAGGCAAAAATAAGAATTAAATAACATAACCCTAACCTAACCCTAAAACCGAAATAAAGTAACCAAAAACCGAAAAGAAACTAACAAAATCCGCCATTATCCGGCAAATTTTTGCGCACAATTTCGGAGCGCACAATTTCGACTCAGAAGGTGCCCTTTTTTTTTCTCTTGATCACCTGCCCCTATAAATATCTGTGCACGCCACTGAGCTTGTAGATGGTATTTTAAACTCGATGCGCTCTGAAACTACGGGGCGGCCGAGGACAAACAATACACATGCGTTAATCGCGTTAAAAATAATTAGTGGCGTTAATTTTTTTTTAACTTGACAGCCCTATATATTACTCAGCAATTATGTGGTTGTACAGAATAAATTACATTAAAATATATATGTAGGTCTGATCGTATCTTAAATATGTTTTAATTGGATAAATTATAGATGGATTAGGAATATTGCAGCATGAACACACTTCAACATATATATAAGACACCCTACCAAAGTTCAAGTTAAAACCCTCTTTCAGCTTCTGCATCACTCTGGAAAACCAGTAGCGGTCCACTCCCTCTCCGATTGCAGGATCACCTAGCAATTATAAGAAATGTAAATATTCTGGGTATTTTTTTGTGAAAAAAACAACTGCACTAAAACAAAAAGGGCAAATCTTCAAGTCTGCATTGCATAGGATTTGCACACTCTACATTGCGTGCCTTTTAAAATGCAATGAAAGCCATTTCTTGGTCTGAGATGCTGTCTCCCAGGTTAACATGCAAATGCAGCGGCTTCCCTGATGCATGAATGTCCAGCATTGTTTCTCTGTACAGCCGAGCAGCCCTGGCTGGGTCTGGTATAGTTTTCCAATCTATAATTTAATAAAGATTTCAAAATGTCAAAAGCAATAAACCAAAGGTTTTAAACTAGGACCACTAGCAGGTTGTTACAATACACAACACACCTTCAGTTGTGTTGGCAGCTCTAGAGGGTCCGGCAGAACTTGTTGGCTGATTTTGCCATGGTGTCATCTGTGAAGATGTGGCAGATGGTTCTTCCATTGCCTCTACATCCGCCACCATACGAAAGCCCTTCCAGAGTTGATGGCCTCAAAGACAAAATATTCTCCATATTGAAATATGACACATGTACAATTGAGTCCAACGTTAAATTCAAAAGTAACAACAGTGGTCTAAAGCTGTAGGGAAATAATGAAAATATTCCAAGTTCAGATGTTTTTCTCCACTTTATAAATTCTGGAACGACCTGCATGTCCTCTGTCTTTTAGTGGTCCCTTTAAGTTGTACATATGTGTGATATCTCAGATTGCATGGTCAAATAGAGATTTTCTATTATACTCAAGTCTAGAGATCGGTGAGGCCACGGCAACACTTTGACTTTATTGTTTCCCATAAAGTATTGTTTTCCAACAGCCTGGAGTAATGTTAAGTATTTATACTCATTAGTAACCATGTTAAATGCTCAGCATATTTTGTGTAGTTTAAAGGAAAGAAGAATTCAAACTTTGAAATAAACCTTTATCTATGATTACTGGATATGTGAACTTGTATGCATCTGATGAAAAAAGGCACATTTGTTAAGCCTCAAGGCTAAACTATACAGCACAACAATATACCTCTCAACGCAGGAACTGGCATGCATCTCGATGATGTCAGCAGGGTACACTACTTGGCATATGGGACACTCTTTCTCACTCTCGACT
>CM053242.1:2475987-2505987 GCA_028583405.1 Pogonophryne albipinna
AAGCCAAAATCCTCGCGATTGAGAAACGGCCATATAGTGTCTGAGTGCTGCAGTTTTTGCAGACTCAACGATAGCTCAATAGAGTTTACTCTGAGAAACTGTATGTAGACACACAGGACGTGTAGTTACAGCCACCTATCGTAGTGTTTTTGGGTGGATTCCCCCCTTTTCTTATCAAGCTCCACATTTGTGGAATCAGCTTCCAGTTTGTGTTCGGGCGGCAGACACCCTATCCGTTTTTAAGAGTGCGCTTAAGACCTTCCTTTTTGATAAAGCTTATAGTTAGGGCTGATTAGATTCAGCCCCTAGTTTTGCTGATATAGGCTTAGTTTGTCGGGGGACATCTTACTTCTTCCTTCTCTCTGTCTATACCTGTGTACTCTCATGTTCCGATTAACCCAGCTTCCCCAAATGTCTTTCTTTTTGGTGTCTATATACTCTGGGATCCGGAGTCATGGATGATCCTGCGGTCCTGTGTCCTGGATCGCGAGCCCTGGATCTTGAGTCGTGGCTGTGGTCATGGATCATAGGTCCTGGATGGATATCCTCATGGATTCATCTTCCTATTATACACACATGCATTTCCAAACATTTGGACTACCTATGTTGCAAATGTATTATCTTTTCAATTTACACACGGCATCTATTGCACGTCTGTCCGTCCTGGGAGAGGGATCCCTCCTCTGTTGCTCTCCCTGAGGTTTCTCCCATGTTCCCATTAAACTGTGGGTTTTCTCCGGAAGTTTTTCCTTGTACGATGTGAGGGTCTAAGGACAGAGGGTCTAAGGACAGAGGGTGTCGTATTGTCATACTGATATTCTGTACAAACTGTGAAGTCCACTGAGACAAATGTAACATTTGTGATATTGGGCTATATAAATAAACATTGATTGATTGACCACATGTTTACAGCCCAATATCACAAATGTAACATTTGTGATATTGGGCTGTAAACATTGATTGATTGAAATAACAATGTTTTTATGGTGTTTTTACACAACATGTCATCCACTTTTTACCTTTTCATTACCCATCAGCCTCTGCTCTCTCTCTAACTTTCATCACGCCCCTTTCCTCCAACTTTCCCTCCACGGATCCTTCAATCTCTCTCCCGTCGCGCTGTCACCTTTTCATCCTTCTCGTTTCCTCCTTCCCTTTCTATCCATCCTTCTTCATCTCGGGCTGTTCTCCCCCCTCCGTCCATCGCTCTGAGTTTTCTGCCTCCATTAGGGGGAAATGGAAAAAGTGACATCAGCTATTTGGTAAACGGAGAGAGATGGAGGGAACGGAGAGAGATGGAGGGAACGGGACGAACCCGAGGGTAGAGAGATGGAAAGCAAAGATCAGAAGAGTGACGTTAGGAGGGATTGCGAAAGAGAGAAAAGGAAACAAAGAGGAGAGGAAAGAGTGGCAGGGGTGAGGAAGAGTTAAAGAGTGATGAAGAGGAGAAAGGGGGGAGGTAGAGATCCATTATAGAGAGAGTGAGAGGCTTCACCTCATTAACCTCGTAATGCAGAGTAAATATACAGTCTAAATGGAACATAGACTGTGTGTGTGTGTGCTTACTCCCGGGCTTCTGTGAGTGTGTGTGTGTGTGTGTGTGTGCGAAATACATTACCAGAATACCAGAGTGCCTATCTGTGTTTGTATTGTGTGTGTCTGTGTTTGTATTGTGTGTGTGTGTGTGTGAATATATTCCTAAAGACCACAGTGTGTTAAATCCCAGAAAGGTGATATTAGATCATGGAAAGATAACGATATGGTATCAGCGTTTTTTGATTTGTTTTTTTACACGTGTTTGGCGTCACATTATGTATTGTTCAGTGGTGGGAGATCAGATCTTATACTTAATAATACCGCAGTGTAGAAACAAGCAAACGTCTTGCATTCATAATGTTATATAAGTACAAGTGTATTAGCAGCAGAATATATAATAATAATATCACTAGACGTATAATTAGTGATGCGTTCAGGTGTCTATCTTTGTAATTTTGCAGCTGTTAAAGGTTGAGAATAAATTGATAACTTCTTATACTGCCAGGTATCTGTGATAACCATACTATCACATTATAGTTTACTAGTTGCTGCAAAGGTTAGTAGTAACTCATGTTTTAAAATAGATCTAGTGTAAAAAGTACAATATTTTCTGCCAAAATGTAGTAAAATAGAAGTAGCATGAAATGAAAATACTCAATTACAGGTACCTTAGAAATGTACTTCAGTAAAGTACTTGATTACATACTTTCCACCACTTGTATTACTTTATATCGAATGGAAACACATCAATGTTTAAGTCTGTCTTTACTACTTCCTGCCCATTGCTTCTTGTTGGTGTTTTAAATCATTAAACACAAGTTATATTATGAGAAAACACTGAGTAACTTCTTAAAAAATATGTAGTTTTTATTAAAAAATCACCCAAAATAGGAGGAAGTATGTGTTTATTCAGGGACTATTTTCTGTGGCGGATTAATCCACATGTGTTGCTCGTCTAGTCTGTATTAATGGCATCAGGATGGTGTGTGTGATTGAGTTAGATTAACCTTTGGTGTGTGTGTGTGTGTGTGTGTGTGTGTGTGTGTGTGTGTGTGTGTGTGTGTGTGTGTGTGTGTGTGTGTGTGTGTGTGTGTGTGTGTGTGTGTGTGTGTGTGTGGCCTAGCATTACTATACTTGTGGGGACCTAAATCTGTTTACACAGTCACGTGTGGGGACTCGCCTCCCTTATGGGGACAAATTGGAGGTCCCCATAAGGGGAATCATTAATTTTAGGGTGAAGACTTGGTTAGGGTAAGGGTAAGGGTTAGGGTTAGGCATGTGTTGGTTATGGTTAAGGTTAGGATAAGTCTCCAGGAAATGCATGTAAGTCAATGTAATGTCCCCTGAAGAGATGTGTGTGTGTGTGTGTGTGTGTGTGTGTGTGTGTGTGTGTGTGTGTGTGTGTGTGTGTGTGTGTGTGTGTGTGTGTGTGTGTGTGTGTGTGTGTGTGTGTGTGTGTGTGTGTGTGTGTGTGATGAATGCTAGGGTTATTGCTTTAGTGTTGTTGGTCAGTCACCCACCGATTTGGTCCAAACCACATATTTAATGAATTACCATGAAACTGTTTTATTAACATTCATGTTCCCTTGACAGTCTAACCCAGACTTTTGTCAGGTTGACATTTAAGTGACATATTCGGGCAATTATTGGATGAATCGGCAATTTGGTACAAATGCTTCCCAGAGAAACACTTTTCTAGACGTGTGGAGATCCTCTGACTTGTCCTCTTTCGCCACTACAGACTCCAGAACAAATCTACAGAGAGGGCTTATGATTTTCATGGGACGGCCCACAAAACCGCCATGTGCCGCGGCGCAATATAGATCGTATCGAACAGCATGCAGCATTGCGTAAAGACGCACACCTATCGCAAATAAATACACAAATAAAGGGCAACATATAAACCACTTTTGAAACATTGTGTGCGTGGCGGCACAAACACTGGTAACTCATGAGCAAGGCACACATTTGAAATAAAAACATAACAGCAACAGCTTTGCTTGGGCCTTAAACTTGGGCAAACATAATAATACAGAGCGACACCACATTATGCAGTGCGTAGCCTCGGCCCCGGGGTTTGCCGAGGTCAAGTAATTGACATTAACGGAGCGTCCACACTACAGCTTCAAAAAAAGCTAGGAGCTGGGCGTGTCTGAAAGCTTGGGGATTTTATTCGAGCAACGCGACCAACAACCAATCACATGAATCTCCCGCCCCCGACATACAAAGCAAAAAACCCCGGGGATTTTATGCGAGCAATATCTAAACTCCCCAAACAGGCGAAAACCTACCAGTTTCACCCACTGTCTCTGCCGCCTCCCTCCATGCCTGGCTCCTCCGGTTTGTATCCCGGTAGGTGAAGAGGGTCTGGTCATACAAAACCAGGTGATTTGCTACGGCGATAATTAGTTTCTCCTCCATCTTTTTTTGAAATATAGAAATGAACGGCGGGATATCTCTCCCAGCTTAGACGCGGTTTGATTGGCTAGGGCTTGAGCTGTCAGATTTTCAGAAACGGGATTTGATTGGCTGGCGCTGGCTACTCCGGCGGAGACGGACCGCTATGCTACCCACAATTCAGTTCGGCGAAAAGCGAGGCGACGTGACGTCACCCCATTCAAAGTGAATGGGCAGACGCGTTGGAAACTGTTTTTGAAGCTGTCAACGCTGTAGTGTGGACGCAGCGTTAGGCGTGCTGCTGCAACGGCAGGTGCAGGGTCGCCAGCAGCGCCATCGGCTGCAGTTCTTTCATCGCGATGTATTTGTAATAAATCCTTAGACCTACTCGTGGTTTTAAGCCCATTTCTGATGTCCATTTTGTAATTTAAAACAGAAATGGGAGTCTACAGAATGCATATTAAAAAAACAAATCCCGAATAGGCGGCAGAGTAGTGTGACGCTGTGATTGGTCTGAATGTGGACGAATAACAAATCACAAAAGATACAGGATTTATTTGACGTAGCCTACGATTTTTTTTGTAGTTACAATCTGACATCACATCGTAGCATTACAGTTCAGTTTATTTATAATATTATTATTTATTTGTATGTGGCCCTCTCTGGCCCTCCCACGGCGCCGGGTCTGCGCCACTATGACATTTGTAGTTTTGAGGGAAATATCTTGACAACTCTTGGCATATTGTATTAGTTGTACCCTTGGTTCAGACGTTGTTAACTAACCCAAGATCAAGTCGAGAAATAATCATTTTAAAATGATACACACAATGGCTTTAGAAAAAGGCGTTGTCTTGAGTGAATGTTGTTGTTTCCTTGTGACTTCAATCCAATCTGAAAAATATTTATGGGGCTTTCATTTGGTGAAAAGAGACTTTAAGTTCTAGTATCTGAGATTAGTTCTCCTGGTTTCATTGTTTCTGGCACTTTTTGGTCATAAGGGCTCTGAGAGGTTTGTTCCAGATCTGTGAACATTTGTTACAGATAGATCCCAGAGAAATGATATTAGACTTCGATTAACCTCAAATTTTCCTCATGAGGTTGGTGGTTTTGAGTAAAATATCTCAACAGCAATTGAGTACTTGTGGTGTAGTAGTTCCTCGTGTAAAATGTTGTTGAGTCAAATCAATGGGGCTTTGGATTTGGTGGAAACAATAATGTGTGACTTTTATTTCAAGAAGCTTGGTGAAGTTCCCCCGTGTTTCATCGTTACTGGGACTTTTGTACGCTATGTTTGTGTGTGTGTGGTGTGTGTGTGTGTGTGTGTGTAAAACACCACAGGACAGCAGTCATTATAATACTGTATATTTGCAGTCAGCTCAAACCCAGAGAACAGTGACAGACTGAGAGATCATCAGGAGAAAAAAATAAAAATAATAATAAAACAAGACTGAATGTTTTTGTTTCTATCTACACGGAATATCCCTTTAACACCCCCAAATATCCCACCCCCACCCCGACACCCCCCACCCCTCATCCCTCCCGTACACATTTCAAATAGTAATCAACAAATAAACAAACAAATAAACACGCAGTGGAATAAACAAAACTGCAACACAACAGTCTGCACTCTTAGTAGGTCAGAAAATCAGGGAGTAAAACGTTTCTTGTGTTTTCGAGGAGCGCTTGATTTCAACATCTGAAGTACTCTTGCATCGGGGCAGCTTTTTAATAAACAAATCAAACTCTCCACGTTGATCATTTCACAAACACCAGAAGCTCAACATCTTGGTCACGGGAAACAAGGGGTCAAACGGTGAAAAGGAAGAGAATCCAACGTACCTTTTTTTTTTTTACTTCAAAGGATAAAATATCGTGTCTAAAAATCACTCCATTGTCATAAAAAAAGGGTTTGTTTTTTTAACGTTTTGCATGGTTTGAGAAACAGGTTATTATTATCATTAAGACGTGATAGAAAATACATTGAAAAGCTGCATTCAACATTTTCAGAGTAATGCCTCCTTAAAAAGAGAAAAAGAGATAGAAGTAGAAGAAGCAGGAGATAGAAGGGGACGAGGGGAGGTAAAGGAGGATAAAATAAGCCAAATGACAACATAAGAAGTTTTCCCATGCATTCTTTTCAGTCCCTGTACGGAAAACAAAAATTAATGAAACATGAGAGACAGAAATAGCCTCCAGAGTTTTACTTTTTTTTTACATCCCTTCCCGATATTTTTTTTTTTACACTACACGTCTCAAATCCTGAGCTCCTCTTATTGGCTGATTATCGTCCAATCAGAAGGGAGTAGACAACCAGCCAATGAGGTCAACCGAATTTTTTTTAAGTCATTTCAAAAACCGATTCATCGCATCATTTGTTTTTTTTGCCACAAGATGTCCGAACCGAGTTCATTTGTGAAAGCTTGTTGAAGTTATTCCGGTACTTTTCCGTTGCTTTCATCGCCTTGTTTTTATTTATTCTTACCAAAACAAACAAGGTGAGATAAGTCCCAGTGCAGGTAGAGAAAAAGAGGAATGAATGGAGTGGATTTTATCTAAAAAAATAAGAAGAAGATAAAGAAGTAGAGACGACCCCAGCGAGTCCAAATCAGGAGTGTTTGTGTCTTCTAGTAGTCTCATAGTTTGTTTTGTAGCAACGTCAAAAAGTTTTTAGCAAAGAATAAAATCCCGCCGGGGGAAAGTGGTTTCGTGATTTCGTGGAAACGGGCCGGTGGAGTTCTTCTGTGCAGGAGCGGGGAAAGTGGTAAAGGGGGCGGGGCTTCACGGAGAGAAGGCGGGGCTTCAGGGAGAGGAGGTGGGGCTTCAGGACGACGAGGAGGCGGTCTTTCTAGAACATCATGGGGGTCTTCAGAAAGGACCGGGAGTCTAGGGGGAAAAATAAACACATTTTAGGCTTATTTTCACGTTCATATTTGTATGAAGTGTCTCTACTGTGACATGTTTCCATGCTTTCATATACAAGAAGGTCTACCAAGGTGCTTTTTCAATTATTTTAAAACCTTTTTATTGACTAAAGGCCAAGTTGACATATTTAAATGTCTTGTTTTTCACCGACCAGCAGTGTGAAACCCAAATAAATGTTGTTAACTATCAAAGAAGTCCAAAAAAAAGCAAATATTCACATTTTAAAGCTTTAAACAGTGATGTTGGGGCACTTTTGCTTAAAAAAACATTTTAAAACTGCATCAGATTAGTTTTCTGTTGATCGACTAATAATTTCTTCTCCACTATTAAGTCACTTAATCAATTTAATTTGACGCCAGTAAGATTTCCCAATATTTAACATTTGAAAGTGTTTTTTTTCTAGATTTCTGTAAATAGGTAAAAGTTTGTCTGGAAAATGGTGTGTCTTAGTGGAAAACTGACATTTAACATATGTAAAAAATCGAATAAACTGACATTAGTCTCATGATATCAGTAGCTAACATTCTGGTCGGAACAACCCATGCATTTTTAAATTTAAATAAACCCAACCTTTTCAGTCTTAAAACCCCCATCGCTGCACATAATACACCCTCTCGATCTATACCTTACAACACAATTCAAATCAGTGGTGCCTCTTCATGTGTATTAACAATGTAGGTTCTTCACTGTGTATCTAATGAGCTCCATTTGTACAGAAACCCCTCGCTCTGGTCATGATTATTAACGCAGGACGTGGGTTTTTAGCTGAATTAGTTGCATGTTGTTCTCCCTTTATGCAGCGTTTATGATACAAATCTCATATCTCCAATTTTGCCCTGGTCGGCTCTCTCTCTCATTTCACCTCCGTCGTTCTCCTTCCGCTCCCCGTAGTGCTTTAACTGCACCTCCCCACACACACACACACACACACACACACACGCACACACCTTCCTCTCCCTGCGGTGTCATTGTTTTCTGCGAACGTTGCAAAGTGTTTACATTTCTGCATAACAGCAACCATAAACCTGCCCTCCTATTTCTCCTCTCGGCCTTCACTACTTTTTTTACTCGTCTTCATCCTCTCTTTTTCATATTACCCTCTAGTCTCGTCCTTTTCTTCATCATTACTCAGGGATATGGAACAGGTTTGAGGTGTTACTTTGTTAAATCTCTCTTTCATCTCGCCTCCTTCATCTCTCTTCGCCTGCCCTTCCCTATTTTTATCACTCGGACCCCCTCCTATCTTCCTCTTTCATCCCTCTATTCTACATGCATGCTCTTCCTCCTCGTCCTCTATCTGTTACTCTCATATTATTTTTATCCCGACCCATTCTTCTCTCTGTCCCCTCCTGTCCTTTCTTTCGGCAGCAGCTTCGGCCGGGTGCTTAAAAAAACTCTCAACTTATAAAGTCGTCGCTCTGAACCCCTTCTTAAAACTTTAATCTGTAACGTCATCATTTATTTTCTTCGAGGTGCTAAATTGATCGGATTTGTACGTTTTCTGTGGCTGGATTAATACTAGTTTCTTCCTGACACTCATGCCTACAACTAAGGATTATTTCCAATACCAATAAGGCCAAGTTGTTCTTTTTATAAATGGTTTTGTCTATGAAATCGTCCATCAACATTTCTGACATTTTAACCATCTTTTCTGGCCGAAAACAAAACAATATTCATTCGTAAAACTACACATTTTCAAGCACTCGTCAATTATTAAACTACTTGTTTCACATTAAGTACGAATATATTGTTCAAACCAGAGGAAGTGTCGTGTTTTCCGCAATTGTTTCATCATTTTAAATAGATCTGCAAATTATAAAACGTAATTTCTATGAAGAATATTATTTCGACATACATTTTGAGTCTATAAAATCTCAGAAACACAATTTGTTTGAGTTTGTTTGGAAATTGACAGTTACATGGATAAAAGATTTACTTGAAAGATGATAAATGATATGACATTTTCAAATATCTAATATTATTTTATTTTGTTTTCCAGGTTTCCAAGTTTCTCCAGCTGTGACTATCCCCTTTATTCCTCTTTGTGCAATGCATCATGGGATAATAATATCCCAACAACACCTTATTAAGAATTCAAACATTTATAAAGGAAACACAATTACACAAAGTATGGAGTTGAGGCAAGGATTTATTTTTCTTATTAGCATCTTTTAATGTTTCATTTTTAATAAATTGAATTTTTTTTGTTCGTCTTTCCCGTGTTTCCTCCTCCTCCTTTTCCCTTTTACTTGTAACAGTTTGTACCTGGCAACCCCATTTCCCTTCCCTCTCACCTCCATCTGTCACTGTAACACACACCTCCTGCCTCTCTCTCTGTGTGTGTGTGTGTGTGTGTGTGTGTGTGTGTGTGTGTGTGTGTGTGTGTGTGTGTGTGTGTGTGTGTGTGTGTGTGTGTGTGTGTGTGTGTGTGTGTGTGTGTGTGTGTGACCTAGCATTACTGTCATTGTGGGGACCTAAATCTGTCTACACAGTCACGTGTGGGGACTCGCCTCCCTTATGGGGACAAAATGGAGGTCCCCATAAGGGGAATCATTAATTTTAGAGTGAAGACTTGGTTAGGGTTAGGGTTGGTTATGGTTAAGGTTAGGATAAGTCTCCAGGAAATGCATGTAAGTCAATGTAATTTCCCCTGAAGTGATGTATACATGGTGTGTGTGTGTGTGTGTGTGTGTGTGTGTGTGTGTGTGTGTGTGTGTGTGTGTGTGTGTGTGTGTGTGTCCTGGTTATAAATGGTTCTGACCTGCCTTGTTAAGAGTCTATCAGCTGGAGGAGGAAATGTCACCAGGTCTCGCAACAAGGTCACTTCCTCCTGTCCTCCTTTTCCTCCTCTCCCATTTGTCTCCTTTTTCCTTCTCTTTCTCGCTCTTAATTCCCTCTTTTATCCTCTTGCTCCCTTCTTCACTACTCTCTCTCTCTTTATCCTTCCTCTTACTTTTCCCTGTCTTCCTCTTTATCTCTCGTCTGTTATGACTCCTCTTCATCTGTCCTTCCTCGTCAACCTTTTCTTTCCTCTTGCCCTTTATCTTTTTTCTCTTTCCCCCTTCTTTCAGTTCCCATCATCACCTCCTTTCCTTCCTCTTCCCTGTTTCCTTATTTCTCCCCTTTTTATTCTTTCCCTTCATCCCCCCTTTTATTATGTAACCTAATCTTTTTCTTTCCTCTTGCACTTTCTAAGTCTGCTTTTCTTCCTCTCCCACATTTCCCGTATCCTCCTTTATTATTTCCTTCCCTCCTTCCCACTTTCTCCACCCTTCTTCCCCGCTTTCCTATTTCCACTTCCTTCCTTCCTTCCTCTCCTTTCTATCCATGTTATCCTTAAACCCTTTTAGCTGTTCTTGATCATCTGACTAGGGCTGTGCAATTAATCGTATTTTAATCTCGATTACGATTTTGGCTTGCAACGATTACGAAAACAACGTAATTGAAATAAAACGATTATTAATTTAATTTAAAAAAAAGAAGTAATTGTTTAAAAAAATAAAAATCGTTTTTTCAGTTGAGTTATCCTTAAAGTTCAGGGTAATCAAACACATACTGTTCACATTCTTTTTTCAATAAATGGATGTTTTCAAAGTACATGGATAATTGTTTTTAATAATCGTGACCAAAAATAACCGTGATTATTATTTTTGCCATAATCGCACAGCCCTACATCTGACCTTCCTTTCTTTTCTCTTTTCAGTAGCCATCACATCTTTCTCCGTCCTCTCTTCTCCTTCCTCACGCATCACACTTTTTCCAATGTCATGCTTCCATCCTTTATTCGTTCCTCATTCTCCTCATTCCCACACCTTACTCTTTTCCTTGTCTCCGTTGTACCCTTCTTTCCTGTTCACGTCTTCCTCACATTTCAGTTCCCATCACCCCTGCGTCACTCTTCTTCCATCTCGACCTTTTCATCCCTCTCTGCTTTTATTCTACCTCTTGTTATTGTTTCTTTAACTTCCTCTCCTCCTTCTCCCTTCACCCCCTTTTCCTCCTCTTTCTCGATTCCCCCTGATATGTTACCGTCTAATTAGTCGCGTTGGCTCTAAACTTCCGTAAGAAACCGATCTTTTCTCTCTGACCCTCTCTCTCTCGTTTTCCCTCTCTCTCTCTGATTGTAATGCGATGTCTTTCTTTGTGTTCAGCAGTTTTCTCCTCACTCGTTAATTAAGAGTGTGGAAGGTGAGAGAGGCAGGGGAGAGGTGTGTGCGTGTGTGTGTGTGTGTGTGTGTGTGTGTGTGTGTGTGTGTGTGTGTGTGTGTGTGTGTGTGTGTGTGTGTGTGTGTGTGTGTGTGTGTGTGTGTGTGAGTAAACCACCGTAGGTGCAAAATGCTTTTATGGCAGGAGCGGTGTTTGTGTGTGTGTGTATAAAAGGCAGCAGAGAGGTCCTACTGGGCCAATCAACATTAATGAAATCAGGTGGGTCTGTGTGTGTGTGTGTGTTTGTGTGTGTGCGTGTCGGAGTGCTTGGCTTGCAGAAGAGAGGGGATCTAAAAGGGGTCTAAAGAGGAGAGAGAGCTAATTAGAGTTCCCTGTCTCACCAGAGTGTGGATCAAACACACACACACACACAGGTTGAGATATTCATTTATACACACACTGAGTTTCAAGTGAAGGTTTTCAATGTCAGGGAGGACTGAGCACAGCTGGTGGAGAGGGGACGACATGCATACTAACACACACACACACACACACACACACACACACCAGTATTGTACCTGTGAGGACCTTTATTGGCTTAATGCATTCCCTAAGTCCATAACTGTAACCTCATTTCCGAACCTGAGGAAGTGAAGACTATTTTTTTATTTTTAGAGGCTTACAATCATAAAATGTCCTCGGTTTTCAACCAATTTCCTCTTTTACGAGCTATTATGGCTTAAAAAACGTCTGCGATTTCCAAAAGATGTCCACATGTTCCTTAGCGAGGACATTTGTGTAAATAGGACAGTTTGCAAACTATCTACATTTGAGAGAACCGACAAAAATATCATGCTTATTTTCTAGAATATTTGCAAAGTCTATACCGTGTTTTTAAATATTTCTCTTGCATACCTTTTCCGCTTGCAAAACATGTCATTTTTCCCGAAATGTCCTCGGCATAAACACACGTACACACACACACACACACACACACACACACACACACACACACACACACACACACACACACACACACACACACACACACACACACACACACACACACACACACACACACACACACACACACACACACACACACACACACACACACACACACACTGACAAGGGCTGGATGAGATATTTGCACACACTCACATGTGTGTCTGATAAGGTGAACACATCATCAAAGGGAGGCCACGGTGTCTCAGTGTCTGCTTAATGTCTCCACTAATCTAGCCTGGGCCCCAGCACACACACACACACACACACACACACACACACACACACACACACACACACACACACACACACACACACACACACACACACACACACACACACACACACACACACACACACACACACACACACACACACACACACACACACACACACACACACACACACACACACACACACACACACATATGCTCACCACGTGTATGTGTATGTCTACAAACTTGTAACTCTGCCTTTGAACATGCTTGTTGTGTACAGTGTGTGTTTTAGCATGTTTTAGCGTGTGTTTAATGATGTTTTTTTTATTGTGTTTTCGGGTACCTTGTACAGCGCCGTTGTCTTGCTGGTTTCCATTAAGTTCAGATTTCTCCTCGGCTCCAGCAGCGTCTGGTGAGAAACACAAAGACAAGACAGAGTCTCAGCGGGTCGCCAGTAAAAAGACAAACAGCTCCTTGTAACGTGGTGCAGGTCAGGAACACACAGCGTTTACTAAGGAGCCACAAACACCGCTTTTTGGACAGAAAATTAGATTTTAGGATTACTTTTAAGTGTGTGATAACAACATTATTTTGTTTTCAGATCCAAAACAAGCTTAAATCAGAGATAAAACACCACATTTAGCACAAATAACCCAAAAAACAAGGCTTTTTGGACAGGACATTTGACTTTAGGATGACTTTGTAAGGTTTAACAACAAATTAATTGTACGTTTCAGATTCAAAACAAGCCTAAATCAGAGATAAAACACAACATTTAGCACAAGTAACCCACCAAACAAGTCATCATACCATTGTTGTTGTTGAAACATAGCTTTTTGGACAGGAAATTAGACTTTAGGATGACTTTCAAGTGTCTCACAACAATCTAATGTAGATTTCAGATCCAAAACAAGCTTAAATCAGAGATAAAACACCAAATTTAGCCCAAATAACCCAGCAAACATGCCGTCGTCATCCTACCGTTATTGTTGTTATTGTTGTTGTTGTTGTGCAGCGGCTCGGGGGACGGGCAGGAGGAGGACGAGTGTTTGAGGACGTCCTCCACCCTCGCCCTCCTCTTGGACTCGAACTCCAGCGCCTCCTGCAGCTTCCTCTTGGCCTTCTTCTCCTTCTTCAGGCGCTTCTGGATGGAGGCTGACGGAGAAAAACATACGATCACATGAAGCAAACTATCACTTTTCCCCATTGATTTAGACATACTATGACTTTTCCCATTGATTTAGACATACTATGACTTTTCCCCATTGATTTAGACATACTATCACTTTTCCCCATTGATTTAGACATACTATCACTTTTCCCCATTGATTTAGACATACTATGACTTTTCCCATTGATTTAGACATACTATGACTTTTCCCCATTGATTTAGACATACTATCACTTTTCCCCATTGATTTAGACATACTATGACTTTTCCCATTGATTTAGACATACTATGACTTTTCCCCATTGATTTAGACATACTATCACTTTTCCCCATTGATTTAGACATACTATGACTTTTCCCATTGATTTAGACATACTATCACTTTTCCCCATTGATTTAGACATACTATCACTTTTCCCCATTGATTTAGACATACTATCACTTTTCCCCATTGATTTAGACATACTATGACTTTTCCCATTGATTTAGACATACTATGACTTTTCCCCATTGATTTAGACATACTATCACTTTTCCCCATTGATTTAGACATACTATCACTTTTCCCATTGATTTAGACATACTATGACTTTTCCCATTGATTTAGACATACTATAACTTTTCCCATTGATTTAGACATACTATGACTTTTCCCATTGATTTAGACATACTATGACTTTTCCCCATTGATTTAGACATACTATCACTTTTCCCCATTGATTTAGACATACTATCACTTTTCCCATTGATTTAGACATACTATGACTTTTCCCATTGATTTAGACATACTATAACTTTTCCCATTGATTTAGACATACTATCACTTTTCCCCATTGATTTAGACATACTATCACTTTTCCCATTGATTTAGACATACTATGACTTTTCCCATTGATTTAGACATACTATGACTTTTCCCATTGATTTAGACATACTATAACTTTTCCCATTGATTTAGACATACTATCACTTTTCCCCATTGATTTAGACATACTATCACTTTTCCCATTGATTTAGACATACTATCACTTTTCCCATTGATTTAGACATACTATGACTTTTCCCATTGATTTAGACATACTATGACTTTTCCCCATTGATTTAGACATACTATGACTTTTCCCATTGATTTAGACATACTATGACTTTTCCCCATTGATTTAGACATACTATGACTTTTCCCATTGATTTAGACATACTATGACTTTTCCCATTGATTTAGACATACTATGACGTTTCCCATTGATTTAGACATACTATGACTTTTTCCGATGTTCCAAGATTTTCGACATAATGCCTCTATTTTGAGATTTTTAAAGATATTTTCTGCATACTATTCTATGACCTTTTTTGATATTTTCTACATACGACTTTTTCCCGACTCTTTCGACATACCGTACTTCGACTTTTTGTTTTATTCAAAATGTTCAACTATGACTTTATTCCGATATTTTCGACATGCTATACTTTGACTTTATTCCGATATTTTCAACATGCTATACTTTGACTTTATTCCGATATTTTCAACATGCTATACTTTGACTTTATTCCGATATTTTCAATATGCTATACTTTGACTTTATTCCGATATTTTCGACATGCTATACTTTGACTTTATTCCGATATTTTCGACATGCTATACTTTGACTTTATTCCGATATTTTTAACATGCTATACTTTGACTTTATTCCGATATTTTCAATATGCTATACTTTGACTTTATTCCGATATTTTCGACATGCTATACTTTGACTTTATTCCGATATTTTCGACATGCTATACTTTGACTTTATTCCGATATTTTCGACATGCTATACTTTGACTTTATTCCGATATTTTCGACATGCTATACTTTGACTTTTCTAAGACTTTTTATCAATATTTTCGACATACTATGTTTTTTTTCAATATTTTCTACTATGACTTTTTTCTGATATTTTCGACATGCTATGACTTTTTTCCCAATATATTTGACATACTCTACTATGACTCGTTTATTTACGTGTTCTCTCGCTGCTTTATGTTCCGGATGTTTTACAGGAACTGTGTCTCTATGAAATGTCTCTTATATCTCTGTGAAATGTGTCCTGTGTCTCTGTGAAATGTGTCCTGTGTCTCTGTTAAATGTCTCCTATATCTCTGTGAAATGTGTCCTGTGTCTCTGTGAAATGTGTCCTGTGTCTCTGTGAAATGTGTCCTATATCTCTGTGAAATGTGTCCTATATCTCTGTTAAATGTCTCCTATATCTCTGTGAAATGTGTCCTGTGTCTCTGTGAAATGTGTCCTATATCTCTGTGAAATGTGTCCTATATCTCTGTGAAATGTGTCCTGTGTCTCTGTGAAATGTGTCTCTGTGAAATGTGTCCTATATCTCTGTGAAATGTGTCCTGTGTCTCTGTGAAATGTCTCCTATATCTCTGTGAAATGTGTCCTATATCTCTTTGAAATGTGTCCTGTGTCTCTGTGAAATGTGTCCTGTGTCTCTGTGAAATGTGTCCTGTGTCTCTGTGAAATGTGTCCTGTGTCTCTGTTAAATGTCCCCCTTCTCTGTGTCTCTCTGTCTCTGCTCACCTCTGCTCTGTAGTTCGGAGGTGAGCTGTCTCTCCAGACTCTCTCTCATCTCTCGCTCTCTGTACAGCTCCATCTTCAGCTCTCGTTTCTCCGCCTGGATCTGTTTGTCCTGAACCCGGGCGTTCTCCACGGCCACCTTCAAAAGACCCTGAGGAACACGTGAGGAAGAGGAGGAGGATGAAGAACAACACTATAAGGACTTTAGATTACCTACATGTCAAATTATAAGCAGCAGGAATTAAACATCTTGATAAAAAAAGGTCTTCGATTTGACTTTATTCTGTTTCACCACTTTGCTGGATCGACAACTGCAGTTCATTAACAGTCAATAATACGCTCTACATTACCTACAGTTTTGTGGTGCTATTGGACTATTATACATTTTCAATAATACTAGTACATTTCAAAATGGTAGGTATCAACAAACCTTGATATTAATATTAAGAATATACAAAAATGTACTTGTAAAATCTTGTATATTTCACTTTTTGCCGCTGCCTTTTATTTGATTTGAGCTTGTATGTATTCATTTATTTGATCTCGTCTTTTAAAGGACTGTTTTTCCATGTATTTATTTTAAGTCTTAATGTAATTTTTTTAAATGCCTTGTTTATATTAAACTTACCTTTCCTAGTTCTTATTTGGATTTCTCATTTTTTTTAAATAATGTTATTTTTATTGTTGCTTTTCACAATTTTCAAACATTCTTCTTTACTGCACTTTTGTTGGTTGAATAGACATATTTCACACATTTAGTATTTTACATTTCTATTTTCAATCATGATTCTTAAGTAGAAGAATTGTATATTTCACATCTTGAAGAAGAGGGGACACATGTTGATGTAGAAGAGACATGAAGAAGAGGGGACACATGTTGATGTAGAAGAGACATGAAGAAGAGTGGACACATGTTGATGTAGAAGAGACACGGAGAAGAGGGGACACATGTTGATGTAGAAGAGACATGAAGAAGAGGGGACACATGTTGATGTAGAAGAGACATGAAGAAGAGGGGACACATGTTGATGTAGAAGAGACATGAAGAAGAGGGGACACATGTTGATGTAGAGGAGACATGAAGAAGAGGGGACACATGTTGATGTAGAAGAGACATGAAGAAGAGGGGACACATGTTGATGTAGAAGAGACATGAAGAAGAGGGGACACATGTTGATGTAGAAGAGACATGAAGAAGAGGGGACACATGTTGATGTAGAGGAGACATGAAGAAGAGGGGACACATGTTGATGTAGAAGAGACATGAAGAAGAGGGGACACATGTTGATGTAGAAGAGACATGAAGAAGAGGGGACACATGTTGATGTAGAAGAGACATGGAGAAGAGGGGACACATGTTGATGGAGAAGAGACATGAAGAAGAGGGGACACATGTTGATGTAGAAGAGACATGAAGAAGAGGGGACACATGTTGATGTAGAAGAGACATGAAGAATAGGGGACACATGTTGATGTAGAAGAGACATGGAGAAGAGGGGACACATGTTGATGGAGAAGAGACATGAAGAAGAGGGGACACATGTTGATGTAGAAGAGACATGAAGAAGAGGGGACACATGTTGATGTAGAAGAGACATGGAGAAGAGGGGACACATGTTGATGTAGAAGAGACATGAAGAAGAGGGGACACATGTTGATGTAGAAGAGACATGAAGAAGAGGGGACACATGTTGATGTAGAAGAGACATGAAGAAGAGGGGACACATGTTGATGTAGAGGAGACATGAAGAAGAGGGGACACATGTTGATGTAGAAGAGACATGAAGAAGAGGGGACACATGTTGATGTAGAAGAGACATGAAGAAGAGGGGACACATGTTGATGTAGAAGAGACATGAAGAAGAGGGGACACATGTTGATGTAGAGGAGACATGAAGAAGAGGGGACACATGTTGATGTAGAAGAGACATGAAGAAGAGGGGACACATGTTGATGTAGAAGAGACATGAAGAAGAGGGGACACATGTTGATGTAGAGGAGACATGAAGAAGAGGGGACACATGTTGATGTAGAAGAGACATGAAGAAGAGGGGACACATGTTGATGTAGAAGAGACATGAAGAATAGGGGACACATGTTGATGTAGAAGAGACATGGAGAAGAGGGGACACATGTTGATGGAGAAGAGACATGAAGAAGAGGGGACACATGTTGATGTAGAAGAGACATGAAGAAGAGGGGACACATGTTGATGTAGAAGAGACATGGAGAAGAGGGGACACATGTTGATGGAGAAGAGACATGAAGAAGAGGGGACACATGTTGATGTAGAAGAGACATGAAGAAGAGGGGACACATGTTGATGTAGAAGAGACGTGAAGAAGAGGGGACACATGTTGATGTAGAAGAGACATGAAGAAGAGGGGACACATGTTGATGTAGAGGAGACATGAAGAAGAGAGGACACATGTTGATGTAGAAGAGACATGAAGAAGAGGGGACACATGTTGATGTAGAAGAGACATGAAGAAGAGGGGACACATGTTGATGTAGAAGAGACATGAAGAAGAGGGGACACATGTTGATGTAGAAGAGACATGGAGAAGAGGGGACACATGTTGATGTAGGAGAGACATGATGAAGAGGGGACACATGTTGATGTAGAAGAGACATGGAGAAGAGGGGACACATGTTGATGTAGAAGAGACATGAAGAAGAGGGGACACATGTTGATGTAGAAGAAACATGAAGAAGTGGGGACACATGTTGATGTAGAAGAGACATGGAGAAGAGGGGACACATGTTGATGTAGAAGAAACATGAAGAAGTGGGGACACATGTTGATGTAGAAGAGACATGGAGAAGAGGGGACACATGTTGATGTAGAAGAAACATGAAGAAGAGGGGACACATGTTGATGTAGAAGAGACATGGAGAAGAGGGGACACATGTTGATGTAGAAGAGACATGAAGAAGAGGGGACACATGTTGATGTAGAAGAGACATGAAGAAAAGGGGACACATGTTGATGTAGAAGAGACATGAAGAAGAGGGGACACATGTTGATGTAGAAGAGACATGAAGAAGAGGGGACACATGTTGATGTAGAAGAGACATGTGGATTTTGCATGATAGGTGACCTTTGATAAAGAGGGTAAAGTACCTGTATGTTGGTGAGGAGGGTCTCCACAGACGAGAGGCCGTCAGCGAACAGGAAGGGAGCGGGGAACCCGGGGGGGAGCGCCGGCCCCTAGAGAGGACTCTTCTGAGGGGGAGAACAGAGTAAGGGTTAGGTTTTGGGGAGAATAGTTTACATATTTACTTATTATTTAAGTATTTATGACTTTTTTTTGTACATACTATATTTATTTTTGTACATACAATACTATTACTTTTTCTTTTACATACTATACTATTACAATTTGTTTTTAATATACCAATACTTAATTGTACATAGTATTTTATTCTTTTTTTTTGACACATTGCTCAGTGTGTGTGTGTGTGTGTGTGTGTGTGTGTGTGTGTGTGTGTGTGTGTGTGTGTGTGTGTGTGTATGTGTGTTTTAAATAAATACATGTTTGAGATTGTTTCCATCAGCGATATATCGTCACGAGCTCCGGGCGACGTTTATGAAATGTTGATGTTTACTAAGGTATAAAAAGCAACGAAGCAACATCAGAGAAATCAATTACTCTAAACACACACACACACACGGGTCGTTAGTATTCAGACAATCATGTGTGGTACTAATTGGCAAGGATTAAAGACATCCTTGATTTGCGTGTGTCAGTGTGTGTGTGTGTGTGTGTGTGTGTGTGTATGTGTGTGTTAATCGTGAGTGCGTCACAGTGTCTGATCAGCCCTTAATGCCTAACAAACTGACAACTGGGTTAACTCTGCTGTGAAATTAACGCTGATTAAGATGCACTTTAACACACACACACACACACACACACACTCTATCCCCTATCTGCCACTTCATCCATACATCCCTCTGCTCCACCTCTCCTCTCATATCTTTCTTCATCACTTTTTCCCCGTCATCTTCATCCTTACAACTTTGTTCTTTCCCAATTTCCACATGTTCTTCCTCTTTCTCCTTCATGTTTCTCTTCCTGTCCTTGTTCATGATTAACCTGTTCTCCCCGAATCATTACAACGAGTTCTGTCTTTCCGTTTATACATATAATACAAAAACTCTTAGGCTAAGGCTCTTCACTGTCCCAGAGGAAAGAGATGATATGAAGGTTGCTTAAAGCATAAGAAGTGAAAGCATATCACTAAAAACGAACATAAAGAAAGCCCAATGTGTAGTGATGTTTAGGACAATGTCTTCATCTGGGAATGCTCAGTATAGAAAAGTGTGTGTTGGATTTCCACAGGCACAATCATTGAGAAAGGACACTTGCTTAAGGCTGCAAAACATTCTTTTCGAAGGTTTCTCAGACGTTTTTTATTCATACTCTGTAGAAGTCTCTTCGCACATCCTTAAGACATCATTTCATGTTGAATACAGATCGTAGATAAGCAGCTTTCTCTCACACAAGTCTCTATGCTGTAAAGGTTTTAACACTTATGTCAAACATGTCAAATAATTAATTTGATAGCTTTGTTAATAAATAGTCTTTAAGTCACACTCTACAGGCCGGTCTGTCCGCCATCAAGACACCGTATCCTGCCATATTTTACTCCACATAATAAGTTAACTCGGCCCTTTTTGATTTCTTTTTGTCACTTAACCCTCCTGTTGTCTTCGTTCCCCCCCCCCCTTACTTTGGTGTTCGCGGTCAAATTTGACCGGTCCTGCTATTACAACACAAAAACCATTAATCATCACCACATTTCATTTAACACCCTTTCAAACTGTACATATTGTATCAGACTACTAGTATACATGAACAACTGCAGTAAATATACAAAGAACAGACACTGAACATGTATTGGTGTGCCAGGTGTGATCCATGTGGGGGAGGGGCACATAAGAGCGGGACATGTATCAAATTGTTCTGTGTGTGTGTGTGTGTGTGTGTTTGTGTGTGATTCAAATGGAGGGATTGGGCACATAAGGGGGGGAACACATCTAGAGTGTGTGTGTGTGTGTTATCTGATCCGGATGGTTACTAATTCCTTTTCTTTATGCCGGGAACACCGTGGGTGTTACAAAGTTGACTAAATCATCCAAAATGCAATGAAAGTGGTGATCAGCAATTGTATATGTTCAAATGTCTACTGTGAAGGATGTCATGAAGCCTTAATGCAATCGAATGTAAAACTAAAAAGTTATGATTGATGAAAGTAGTACATCGGTCAGATTTGACCCGAAGACAACAGGAGGATTAAAGTGTGTGTTGGATTTCCATGAGCACAGGAATTGTAGACTTGACTGATGCTGTAAGGGGGATTTTTCTGACATTATTCAGATGTTTTCTACTTGTTTTGCCGTCTTTCTTTCGTCTCTTTCAAAGTGAGTTCGCTCAACTTTCTCTAAGACCACAGAGAGCCTAAGGAGACGACTCCTATCTACTCTTTACAATAATTAAGGGTTTAATATTCCTTCAAAGTCCACGCTCTTAAGAGCAGCAGATTCCTGTATCGATTTTAAAGAGCTGCAGCAGCAGGTGAAGAATTAAAACAGAGTGTGTCATAAGAATGGAAACACACTCCGAGTGTGTATGTGTGGGAGGAGAGGCCTCGCATGCTTTTAGTGTGTGACCTCTTGACCCCTTTTAGCCATGCCTCCTTCACTTAGCCTCCCCTCCTCCCCCATCTATCTCCCTCTATCTGTGCCTCCTCACTCCTCATCCTCTGATTGATGGCTCAGAGACAGGTGATCAATAGGAGGGGCCGAACATCCTGATGTGTGTGTGTGTGTGTGTGTGTGTGTGTGTGTGTGTGTGTGTGTGTGTGTGTGTGTGTGTGTGTGTGTGTGTGTGTGTGTGTGTGTGTGTGTGTGTGTGTGTGTGTGTGTGTGTGTGTGTAAATACAGTAGATGAGGAAATCCCTCTAAGTGAGGACAATTTGTCAGTTGTCAAAACCAAATGGGTGAGGGTTTAGATTAAGGTGGGTAATGGAATATCTTCACTTATATAAGAGTGTGTGTGTGTGTCTGTGTGTGTCTGTGTGTTCGTGTGAGTGTGTGTTTGTGTCTATGTGTGTGGTCCAACCTTTGTCCTTTGTTATTTTCTTGATGGGTGCAGTAGGGTTGGTCAGCGCAACATCTGCATCAGCTGACACCAATCCTGTTGAGAGGAAAAGGCACAGTGAGTGTGTGTGTGTGTGTGTGTGTGTGTGTGTGTGTGTGTGTGTGTGTGTGTGTGTGTGTGTGTGTGTGTGTGTGTGTGTGTGTGTGTGTGTGTGTGTGTGTGTGTGTGCGTGTGCGTGTGCGTGTGTGTGTGTGCGTGTGTGTGTGTGTGTGTGTGTGCTTAAACACACAGTATGTCTGCATGTATGTTGTGTCTGCAGAGGCATGTGTATCTGTGGGTGTGACTTGTTTGTTTAAATTGTAGATTACATGCAAGGTGTATACACATAAGTACAAAATATTCAGTTTTATATTTTCTCAAGACGCTAAAACTAGTAAATATTTACCACTGGAGCATTAAAACTTGACTTCATCCAAACACTTGCAGCTTTACCCAGTATATGTGTCATACTGGTGTGTGTGTGTGCGTGTGTGTGTGTGTGTGTGTGTGTGTGTGTGTGTGTGTGTGTGTGTGTGTGTGTGTGTGTGTGTGTACCCAGTCTTTCGGGCGAGCTGGAGGCCGAGCTGCTGGGCTGCGACTGCAGAGGAGTGTTCATCTCATCGACAGACGGAGAGAGAGAGGGACTGTCACACACTCTCTCCTGCAGAGAGGGGGAGAAAGAGAGGGGTGAGATATGGAAGGGTGAGATATGAAGAGGTTGAGGTGTGAAAGAGTGCATTGATGTGAAGATCTGAAGTAAATCATTAGAGGTTTCTATGGGTTCCCATGGATTTAAGAGACACTGCAATGTTGAAGATTTACTGTTGGGTAGTTTAAGATGCAGCAGTGTTTTTGTTTTACCTTATAGAAAGATTTTCAAAATGTTTGGACATTGACATCTTTTGCATAATTTTACTTCATTATTTCCTTTTGTTCTGACCATTATTTAAACCTTTTTTTAGGACGATTTCATATATTTTTAGACGTTTTATTTTTTACATGTTTCTTTGGAAAATTCTCACATTCATTCAGAAACTTATCACATAATTATCCAAGTTTTTTTTACATATTTTCGGACCATTTAAAGAAAATCTAAATATGTTTCCGGAACATTTTCACATATTTTGGGGATTTTTTTTTATATACTTTAGGCTATTTCTTTTAAACTTCTTATACATATTTATTCATATTTATTATTCACATAAATACATGTTGTTGTGTGTATTTATCACTTAAAATTAACTGCCTTTTGCAATGTCAATGAAGTTGAATTTAATCTAAAAGAATAACAAAAGCTATTTTTCGAGGTGTTCCACAGGGATCATATTTGGATCCTCTTTGGTTTTCATTTAAACATTTTTCAGAGTCCGTAAAAACGTGTGTGTGTGTCTCACCTTGATGACGGGCGCCCGGTGTACGTGAGTGTGTATCTGCTGCGCGGCAGCGGCCATGTTGGCGATGGTGTTGAGGTGGTTCATCTGGGACATCGCCATGGCAACAGATGCAGGGGGCAGGCCCATGGGAAGCAGCGGGTGAGGCATCATCATGAAGGGGAGTTCCAACCCTGAGAGAGGGAAATTAACTTTATATAAAGGGAAATACATTGAATTAAATAAGGGTAGAGAGAAAAACATTAACGTCACATTGTCATTATTTGATTCTGCATGATACAGTTTATTCATCTCACAAATGTAGGTGTTTTTTAGTCAAATTGTTTCCATTCTGTCCACATTTGATCGTTGTTTTACTGTCAGTTGAAAGTATGTTTGACATTTTCGCTTCAAATAAAAAACGTGTAAAGAATGGGCTGGAAAACACAATTTCTCCTGTTATAACTCAATGTTTCACTTTGAAGCTTCACATTAAAAAATGTTTATTTTGGTTTATATTAATTTCTTTTGTGCAATTTTTTCTCACAAAATTGCCAGAATAAACTTGTCTTTTTGGTAACATTGTCTACATTTTGTCGTTGTTGGAAGACTGTGCAAACTGTCATTTTTAACACGTTTTATTCATTTAATTGATTATTTTATTACATATACCAAAGACTTCTTAACCCTTAGATGCACGAGTGCCTGGACCCTACACTCTTCCATAAGTGGGTTAAAAAGGACCCGTATTAGAATAATGTGTTTTTATGCCATTTTGTCATTTTGGTTAAGAAAAACTAATTATATTTTTGGTTCACACTAGAAATATTTTATATTTAATTTTTCACTATTTATAATTTTAGACGTTTTTTTTACATTTTGAAAAGAAAACGAATTTCCTTAGAAAATGCATGCGGGTCATTTTTGACCCACTTATGGAAGCTTGGGGTAGTAATACAAAAACTACAATTTCTTAAAATGTATAACATTTCAATTTAAAATGTGAATGGCTTGATATCCAAAACATGTTTTTTGAGGAAAAGCTGGAATATGAAATGATAATTTTTTTTAAATACAAAGATACTCTAAGAAAACCACCTCACCGGGTCCAAAAAGACCTAAGGGTTAAAAGGAAGTATTAATACTGAGTGGGTTTGTCCAGTATCATTGATTTTGCTTCCAGTAAAAAGCCTCCTTGACTTGTTGCAAGCTTTAACTCTTCCAGTCTTTTTTTAAGCGTTGAATCATTTTCAATTTTGATTCTTTTTCTTTTTTCTTTTACAGACTGTGAAACGCAGCCTGTGTGAGAGTCGGTCTGAACTCCTGTTGAACTTCACCCTGAGCCGAGAGAGGCAGAGGTGTCAGAGTCTGGATAGTAAAAGGTGACGAAGAGGAGGAGGAGGAGGAGGAGAAGAAGGAGGAGGTGAAAATGTGGAGGTCAGAGGGTTAAAGGGTGACGAGGCGGAGGAGAGAGGTCAGCTTTTGCTTGGATTTCATTTCTCTTTCATTTCCTGTCTGTTTTTAAAAGACTTTAAATGTTTCCTTTATATTTCTTTATCCTTCATTCGTTCCTTACCTCTTTTTATTCCTATTTTTGTATCATTTTCCCAATTATCGTAACGCTTTAGTTTCTAGCTTGCCCTTTAGTTAAATAGTTCAAAAAGGGTGATGAGGCCTATTTTAATAGTGTTGTTTCTCTTATACTTTTGACCTTTTAGTTGGTTATTCATTCAGTCGTTGCCTCTTTTAACTCCTATGTTCTACCTTTCTCCTCCTCACTTCCTCACACCTTCCTTCCAATCATCTCTTCCTTTACTTTAAATAATATCCTCCCATCTTTTTCTGACACACACCAGCGTCACTGCATTTGTTCAATTAACTTAAATTCTCCCTCTAACCCTGAACCTCCTGAAAGCATAACCTTGACTTTTGACCACTGACCTCAGACCCCCTGACCCTGAAACACACACACACACACACACTTTAAAAGGACGACCTCCCATAAGACGTTCACTCTGACTAAAGTCACCTCAGCTGTCGGAAACACGTGCCGAAAAAATAAAAATAAACGACAGCGGCTGCTTTCATTCCAATGAAACAATAACACTGATTGCTGTTGTCGTGACGACTGAAGTGATAGAATAATCAATGTGAGTGTTTGTCGCCTCCCAGCGTGTGTGTGTGTGTGTGTGAGTGCAAAAACATTACTTCTGCAATAAGAAAATGAGCTAGAGTGAGTGTGTTTCTGTTTGTCTCTGCACGTCTTTCAATATGTGTGTGTGTGTGTGTGTGTGTGTGTGTGTGTGTGTGTGTGTGTGTGTGTGTGCGTGTGTGTGTGTGTGTGTGTGTATGTGTGTGTGTGGTGTTGATGAATCGAGTCATTTAGTAGAGTGTGTGCTGATTAATCCAGGCGGAGTGTTAATACGGGAGATGGGAACAGATTAAATGGCGTACATTAACAAATATTGCCACCCCTTTAAAACACACACACACACAAACCAAATATGTGTGTGTGTGTGTGTCTGTGTCTGTGTGTGTGTGTGTATACATGTATGTGTGCCCTTCTCCAGTGTACTGTCTCTTGGTTTGCTGAACATATATTTATCTTTATTTATGTGTTTATGTGTGTGTGTGTGTGAGAGAGAGAGAGAGAGAGAGAGAGAGAGAGTGTGTGTGTGTGTGTGTGTGTGTGTGTGTGTGTGTCCTCACTGTTTGCCAGTAGCTGTTGTTGCTGTTGTTGCAGTTGTTGATGATTGACAGTTCCCATTGGTCCTCCTCTTCCTCCTCCTCCTCCCATTGGTCCTCCTCCTCCTCCTCCTCCTCCTCCTCCTCCTCCCATTGGTCCTCCTCCATGAGCTCCAGCAGGGGGGCTGGTCAGACGCTCCTTATCCCAGGAACACTCACTTCCTCCTGGGGAGAAAAGGAGGAGAATTAGACATTCAAAAAACCCTGTGGTGCCTTCAGGTACTGCTGGGATCGTCCCATGTTCAGAGCTTTGAGTTGTAATGAGGAAATGTAAAGACGCTACGGAGAACATGTGTTGTATTTCATTCGTTTAGTCATTTATAAAATAATGCGTTACATTTTTAGAGGCAGAAAAAACTGAGTTACTTATAAGATTTTTTTTATTTGCCAAAAATATAATACACATGTTTGTTTTAATCTTGTTGCACGCTATATTAACTTGCTGATCACTAAATAACATAATCAGATGGTTATAATGATGAATATTATGGGTCATTCGTTTTCGTATAATTGTGTTTTTTTAATACATGATTTAGGGAAAGAAAACACATAAATTGACGAGTTTCGATTTTTTTATTACTATAATAATTTATTAAAAAAAAAAAACAGAGGAAAATATTTGCAGATTTCTTACCTTTTTATTTCTTATGTTTTAAATTAACTTAAAGTATTTAGTTACTTCCACATGTGCCAAAGAATACCTTTTAAAACATGACATTGTTTTGACAAAGATCGATGCGAATGTTTCCTGGTCAAAAAGCATCCGTACGAACAGCGTTTAGTTTACAGAGAATCTAATCTCCTAAATGAACGAGACGTTATGAAAGCGTTTGTTAATCGTTGATAAATGCGTTACACTGATTCAGTTAATGCAGCGTTATGATAATGATCGTTAAGACCTCTCTGTAATCATCAGAATAAAGTTTCTCATTTAAATAAATATGTTGTGTAACGCTCTCTCTCTCTCTCTCTCTCTCTCTCTTTACACCTTCATTCCTCCACTCCCCCCTCTCTCTCTTTCTCCCCCGTTCCCTCTCTCATCCATCTTCATCTCCCTCCATTAGTTTGAATTAGCAACCGTCTCTCTCTATTATTGCCTACTGAACTCCCTGCGCTGTGCGTGTGAGTGTGTGTGTGTGTGTGTGTGTGTGTGTGTGTGTGTGTGTGTGTGTGTGTGTGTGTGTGTGTGTGTGTGTGTGTGTGTGTGTGTGTGTGTGTGTATGTGTGTGTAGCTGACAGCTGGGCCTCATCCCCTCTGCCATTTACACCAGGGAAGAAAAGAAGTATAAACAGATGGGCAGATGTTCCCTCTCTCTCTCTCTCTCTCTCACACACACACACACACACACACTTAAACACACACACACACACCTAAACACACACTCACACACATGTTGTTTTCTTGTCCTCTCCTCCTTCTCTCTTTTATCTTTTCTTCTTCGTCACTTTCTTTTCTCTCTTTCACTTCTTCAGCACCGTCTTCCCTCTCTCTTGTTTGTCTGTCCGTGACTATAGGTGTGTGTCCATTCACCTCTTGAACGCATATTTAATTTTATTGCATTAAAGAAAAAAACCTGAGTTGTAAAAAATAAAAATAAAAAGTTTCTGTATCATCAAAAGCAAAATTGCAGCAAAAGGATAAAATCCCAAAGTTCCGGAACACAGTGACATCACTCAGGCTCCGATTGGCTAGTGCTGCAACACATTGTACGTGATAGGCTAAGGGGCGGGACATCTCTAAGCTGGTTGAAAAATCACAACAGAGCCGGCCAGCTGACCAATCAGAGCAGACTGGGCTCTGGTTTCAGACAGAGGGTGAAAAGAGGGGCTGCAGCACAGGCAGTATGAGAACAATAAAGAGCTTTTTGAACATTAAAGCATGGAGACATGTAGAGACACTACATACTGATATACACCTGAACATCAGCAGGAGAGGACTCTTTAAAGTAGAGACACTACATACTGATATACACCTGAACATCAGCAGGAGAGGACTCTTTAAAGTAGAGACACTACATACTGATATACACCTGAACATCAGCAGGAGAGGACTCTTTAAAGTAGAGACACTACATACTGATATACACCTGAACATCAGCAGGAGAGGACTCTTTAAAGTAGAGACACTACACACTGATATACACCTGAACATCAGCAGGAGAGGACTCTTTAAAGTAGAGACACTACATACTGATATACACCTGAACATCAGCAGGAGAGGACTCTTTAAAGTAGAGACACTACATACTGATATACACCTGAACATCAGCAGGAGAGGACTCTTTAAAGTAGAGACACTACATACTGATATACACCTGAACATCAGCAGGAGAGGACTCTTTAAAGTAGAGACACTACATACTGATATACACCTGAACATCAGCAGGAGAGGACTCTTTAAAGTAGAGACACTACACACTGATATACACCTGAACATCAGCAGGAGAGGACTCTTTAAAGTAGAGACACTACATACTGATATACACCTGAACATCAGCAGGAGAGGACTCTTTAAAGTAGAGACACTACATACTGATATACACCTGAACATCAGCAGGAGAGGACTCTTTAAAGTAGAGACACTACATACTGATATACACCTGAACATCAGCAGGAGAGGACTCTTTAAAGTAGAGACACTACATACTGATATACACCTGAACATCAGCAGGAGAGGACTCTTTAAAGTAGAGACACTACATACTGATATACACCTGAACATCAGCAGGAGAGGACTCTTTAAAATAAAGACTCTACATACTGATATACACCTGAACATCAGCAGGAGAGGACTCTTTAAAGTAAAGACTCTTCATACTGATATACACCTGAACATCAGCAGGAGAGGACTCTTTAAAGTAGAGACACTACATACTGATATACACCTGAACATCAGCAGGAGAGGACTCTTTAAAGTAGAGACACTACATACTGATATACACCTGAACATCAGCAGGAGAGGACTCTTTAAAGTAGAGACACTACATACTGATATACACCTGAACATCAGCAGGAGAGGACTCTTTAAAGTAGAGACACTACATACTGATATACACCTGAACACCAGCAGGAGAGGACTCTTTAAAGTAGAGACACTACATACTGATATACACCTGAACATCAGCAGGAGAGGACTCTTTAAAGTAGAGACACTACATACTGATATACACCTGAACATCAGCAGGAGAGGACTCTTTAAAGTAGAGACACTACATACTGATATACACCTGAACATCAGCAGGAGAGGACTCTTTAAAGTAGAGACACTACATACTGATATACACCTGAACATCAGCAGGAGAGGACTCTTTAAAGTAGAGACACTACATACTGATATACACCTGAACATCAGCAGGAGAGGACTCTTTAAATTAGAGACACTACATACTGATATACACCTGAACATCAGCAGGAGAGGACTCTTTAAAGCAGAGACTCTACATACTGATATACACCTGAACATCAGCAGGAGAGGACTCTTTAAAGTAGAGACTCTACATACTGATATACACCTGAACATCAGCAGGAGAGGACTCTTTAAAGTAGAGACACTACATACTGATATACACCTGAACATCAGCAGGAGAGGACTCTTTAAAGTAGAGACTCTACATACTGATATACACCTGAACATCAGCAGGAGAGGACTCTTTAAAGTAGAGACTCTACATACTGATATACACCTGAACATCAGCAGGAGAGGACTCTTTAAAGTAGAGACTCTACATACTGATATACACCTGAACATCAGCAGGAGAGGACTCTTTAAAGTAGAGAC
>CM053242.1:2510987-2525987 GCA_028583405.1 Pogonophryne albipinna
TTATATACTAATAAAGGACTGGCTTATCTAAAGCCAGTTGAGTAGCACTTGAAATGTTTGGCTCTATGAAACCTGATGTACTTTATGATTCTGTTTTCTTCAAGGTTGTGTCTTCCTGGTCGAATGCACTTATTGTAAGTCGCTTTGGATAAAAGCGTCAGCTAAATGCAATGTAATGTAATGTAATGTGTCCTTGAAAAGTTGAAATAAAGAAAAGGAACAAGGATTCCAGTTGTCCATGCGTCCTCTTTGCCCCTCAAGCCTCTCAAATGTGGGCAAAGACTCAAATAAATGCCAAAAACCCAGAGAACTTGACAATACTTATCAGAATAAAAGTATGTTAAATAACACTGCTACCTAGTTAATAACTCTACTTTACTCAGTGGAGGCTCGTCCATTGAGGAAAGGGAGGACCATCCTCCCTAAGATTTCAGAGAAAAATAAACTTTGAAGAGAACAATAAATACACCTCAATTTAAAAGATAAGTCTGTTAAAATACAGATAATAGCCCTGGCTTTGGGACTGAAATGGGGCTAGAGAGGACGAGCCTCCCTTTGGGCGGGTCTAGCCAGAGGCTCTGGATTGGGCGCCTATATCATCAGTGAACCAATCAGCGGATCTGACTGCGCATCAGAGTGTTGATGGGGAGGGTTATCAGCGATATCAGAGTTTTTTTATGAACCGGGGAACAGGGGCGCTGCGCCCTCTTACCAAAATCAATTCCTTGAATTAGGCTTTGATTATGTTCTGGCCCGCCATCTTGTGGCTCAGCAAAAAATTGGCCCAAGGCCAAACTTACTTGCCTACCCCTGATCTAGATCCTCTGTCTCGATCCAGTTAACTAGCGGGCCTTCTAGAATACCCTGTAACCGAGGGGAACTCTGGAAGAACACGCCCATTGGCTACAAATCAATATATGATTGGTTGATCAAACTGTCAGTCCAAACGTACGCTCTCATTCAGTGCAACGGCCAGGGCATTCGATCAAGGATGTAGAATACCTTGGTTGAAGGATATTCTACCCAGAGACCCAGAACAAGATCTGATTGGTTGCTTTCTTTTCTAACACAAAACCACTGAAATGCGTAGAGCATGGTCCGAGAAGGACAAACAAATCAACGTAACGCTGTGATATTACAGATCAACAACACAGATACCATTCTCATTTATTCATTTTATTACATTTGATTTATAAAATTAAATCGATTTTTTGTTTTATCTGAGTGTTCCAGGGTATTCTCTGAATACCTTGAAGGCCCTGATGGTTCGCCACTGTCGTGTGTGTGTGTGTGTGTTTTTAAGTAGGACATAACATTTAGTTTTCACACATACATGTAAATATATCTAAAATGTATATATGACCAAATATGTTCATTTTAATTCATTTCTTATTTCATAGTTACTTAAAGGTGGGGTAGGTAAGTTTGAGAAACCGGCTCGAGATACACTTTTTGTTTGTTGTGGAAGCCGTAGCGCTGTAAAAAGCACGACCAATCATCTGAGCCGGCTAAAGTAACTGGATGGCCTACCTGCCTGTCAGCCTTCCACCTGTGCACAAACTTATCTCGTGCCCTCATTGGTCATGAGCGCGTTCGTGTGTGTTGGAGGAGGGGCTCTGTGAGGAAGTGGAAGATTTCTTCCGGCTGTGTATTTTCAAATTCTAGCGCACTCGAGCTGGTTTCTCCAAAATTACCTACCCCACTTTTAAGTGTATATAATTTACTTTTTTTATCTTTGATTGTATCTTTAATTGTATTATTCTGTGCTGTCCTGTTTTTCAATCTTACCCTGTTGTTAAACTACTAAAGGTCCATCTTATCTTATCTTACATGTGAAGATATTTGTCATTTCAAAACAACCCATATGTACTTTTTCGTTTTTATTTCATTTGACTAATTCTGTTTTGTAATTCATTTGTCATTTTCGTGTCACTAAAAAGATATGATTTGCAAAACTATACTTTTAATATGATGTGACTCTTTTCAAAAGCAAAAGAAAGAAAGGAAAAGATGTACTGTCAATTTGTGTTTTCAATTTCCTCTACAACAGACAATGCAACCCATGAAAAATGCATTAAAAGGTGAAGAGGGAAAACAAAGGGAAGTAATAGTATGGAGAGGAAACAGAAAAACAGGTCAAAGAAAGATGGAAAGGAAGCGAGAGAGAGGATTGGAAACGGAAAACCAGAAAGACGAGAAGAAGTGGGATGGATGGAGACGTCAAATTAATCAGGAAAAGGGTCAATAAGACGACAAATGTTGGTTCCAAATGATGCGCCAATAAGTCCAATAGAAGTAGAACAAATCCAGTCTGGAGGAACGAAAACATGGCCAACAAAATCAGTAATTTGCTAGTCAAATGGAATTGATTCAAACAAATTCTGGATGTAGTTAAAGTGTAAATGTTACATCAGCAGAGGAGACTGCATTCACCCCTTAGGCACTGAAACACCTTGACGTGGCCGACAATACCAACTTGCAGGCTGGTCAAATCTAAGCTACTTATATTGTTTATGGATATAAAGTTCAAGTGTAAGGGTTAAAACTAATGCTACTTAATTTTAAATGTTTGAATGTTGTTTAAATAAACATGTTGTCCCAGAAAATCTAGGACACATAGGAAGAGGGGGGTTTAAAAAATGGAGTCTGTGTGTGTGGTCAGGACTGCATTCACACATTGATTATTGAAGAACACCTTGACACACACTCACAAAGATGCATATATAGATACAGGAAACAAGGCTACACACACACCAACATAGCACATGGATTACACACACACACACACACACACTCGGACACAGAGTCCGAACGCCGCTTCGCCTCGATGCAGCCAGAAGACAATCAATATCGAGGGCAGAGCCACAGTACTGTTCTCCATAATGACTATCAAACACACACACACACACAGGTACACACAGGTACACACACACACACACACACACACACACACACACACACACACACACACACACACACACACACACACACACACACACACACACACACACACACACACACACACACACACACACACACACACACACACACACACACACACACACACACACACACACACACACACACACTCTCTCGGATCGATGGCTGTCCGCTGTGTCCACGGTTACCGAGCATCGACCCCTGTCGCTAATGGCGACCACGGTACCTTGGGAATTAGTGTGTGATTGATTGACAGACTGCTTCAAAGACATCATATAGACCCTGAGAGTGTGTCTGTGTGTTTTTGTGTGTGTGTGTGGGTGTGTGTGTGTGTGTGTGTGTGTTTGTGGTCCCCTGTGGGTTGTCTCTACGTTGTTTACTCGTCTCTTTTTCCTTCCCGTGCATCCTAATGCTCTCCGAAGGACGAAAGAGAGAGAGAGAGGGAATGGAAACAGGAAGTGAGGACAAACAGGATTATGACGGGATAGAAGTGAGTCGTCAGTGTAATCTGACTTTCAGAAAATCTGACAAATCGAGAGGTTTTCTCCCCCAATCAGAGTGTCCAAAGCCTTTGACTCCGCCCACTCAGCGATCTCACTGCTACGTCACAACATGAAACAGCCATCGATCCAATTAGCACGACTTACGATAAGCCAATCAGCGCGATGACAACACTGAGAAGATGTGTTCAAGCGTTATCAAACTGTTAGCGGACATCGTGGTTTGTTTTGACTTTTCTCCACTCTTAAACCCCAGAACATACACCTACGTTGGTCTCTAGTAATCCTATAAATCTTTAATAACCAACTAGAGACGTATCCAGAGTCTTTATACGTCTCCTTCTGATATCAGATGGTGACTTTGATCTGATTAAAAAGGCCACAAGTCTGAAAAAAGGCAAGTAAAGGTTGGTCTGCAACCTTTCTGCGACTGCAATAATCGCAACTTTGTCCAATATAAGAAGGTATTCTTGGCCTCTTTTAAACGTCTTCTGCTTTGTCTTTTTGTCATGATTTTCAGACATGCTAGTGGCACTTCTTTGTGGATGGGAATGACAAAACTACAGATATGGCAAAAGTACACATCCTTTACTCAAGTAGAAGTACAGATACTCGTGTTTAAAGATACTCTGGTAAAAGTAGAAGTACTGACTAAACTTCTTTACTCAAGTGAAAGTAAAGAGGCTTTGAAGTGTACTTCAGTAAAAAGTACCCATAACTAGCAGCTGCTTTAAAGAGTACCTGACCTCCCTTTATATTAATAGAACAATAATGTCATTGTTGGCTAATGAATGTTTCCATGCTGAACAACGGCAACATGACAACGTTTCCATTGGTCCCTCTTCTTTAGAGAAGACCAGGAAATGATGGATACACGGATCGTGTTCAAATCAATAGGCACGCAATGATTCTAAAGAATAATGATCACGCCACCAAACACACATTCAGACTAAAGGAACCAGCTGTTTGGAAAATGAGAGAAGTAGAAAGTACAGGTATTTGTGTTCAACATGTAAGAAGTAGAAAGTACAGGTATTTGGGTTCAACATGTAAGAAGTAGAAAGTACAGGTATTTGTGTTCAAAATGTGAGAAGTAGAAAGTACAGGTATTTGAGTTCAACATGTAAGAAGTAGAAAGTACAGGTATTTGGGTTCAACATGTAAGAAGTAGAAAGTACAGGTATTTGGGTTCAAAATGTAAGAAGTAGAAAGTACAGGTATTTGGGTTCAACATGTAAGAAGTAGAAAGTACAGGTATTTGGGTTCAACATGTAAGAAGTAGAAAGTACAGGTATTTGGGTTCAACATGTAAGAAGTAGAAAGTACAGGTATTTGGGTTCAACATGTAAGAAGTAGAAAGTACAGGTATTTGGGTTCAACATGTAAGAAGTAGAAAGTACAGGTATTTGGGTTCAACATGTAAGAAGTAGAAAGTACAGGTATTTGTGTTCAACATGTAAGAAGTAGAAAGTACAGGTATTTGGGTTCAACATGTAAGAAGTAGAAAGTACAGGTATTTGGGTTCAACATGTAAGAAGTAGAAAGTACAGGTATTTGAGTTCAACATGTAAGAAGTAGAAAGTTCAGGTATTTGTGTTCAACATGTAAGAAGTAGAAAGTACAGGTATTTGGGTTCAACATGTGAGAAGTAGAAAGTACAGGTATTTGTGTTCAACATGTGAGAAGTAGAAAGTACAGGTATTTGTGTTCAACATGTAAGAAGTAGAAAGTACAGGTATTTGAGTTCAACATGTAAGAAGTAGAAAGTACAGGTATTTGTGTTCAACATGTGAGAAGTAGAAAGTTCAGGTATTTGTGTTCAACATGTAAGAAGTAGAAAGTACAGGTATTTGAGTTCAACATGTAAGAAGTAGAAAGTACAGGTATTTGTGTCCTACTTCTTACTTGCTACCCTTTTCCCTCAACCTATCCTAAGGGAGTGTATGTATGTATTAAAGTACCACCTGCAGAGGGATCTAGATGCAGGTGTTCTCTTCCCCATAGAGACGCCTGGCTGCACATTATACCTTGCATAAAGATAGATTGTGGGTCCCTTACAACATGTTGTACACAGTGGAAATAAACATTGTGGTCACCTCAACATCAGGGATCTTATACATTAAACTCCTTCTGAATCAAACCGTCACAGTAGCCTTACCTTACTGATCCCTCTTAAAATAGAAAAACACACGTTACTTTACCAGCAGAGAGAAAATGGATTATTAAATTATTAATGTGACTAATAAAGAGCAGTTTGATTATTAAGTATTATTCTGTTGATCAATGTCATTACATTTGGTGAAAAGCACATAAGGACTTGTTTAAGACTAGTTTTGTCAAAGTTTAGGACTTGGACTTGACTTGAACTTGCCCATCCTGACTTGAGACTTGACTTGGACTTGAGCGCAAAGACTTGAGACTTGACTCGGACTTGAGCGCAAAGACTTGAGACTTGACTCGGACTTGAGCGCAAAGACTTGAGACTTGACTCGGACTTGCAAAACAATGACTTGGTCCCACCTCTGGTACTTTTACCAGAGTATTTTTAAACACGAGTATCTGTACTTCTACTTGAGTAAAGGATGTGTGTACTTTACCTCTCTGGGTACGTCCAGTTCTCTGCCCTACATTCTGCGGTCCAACTGTTGGACGAAGTCATTAACGCCCGACTTCTGCTACAGTCAGGCCTTTTTCAGTAAAAGCATCCTTTAGAGGAGACACTCTAAATGAGATCTGACAGTGTCCTTCCACATGCTCTTTAATAGCTTTGAGTTTTTTCTCCGCGCCCCCTTCAGAGCTCGCGTGAAACCCACCCCATTTGGCCAGCAGTCGTTAAATATTTAATCCGCTGCTGAACCTACATCTCTGACGAAGTGCTCTGAACTCTCAGACATAGAGTGACACTTTGAATACAACAAACAGAGGAATTGCTCTTTGTGTTCTGGATTTAGAAACACACTGTTCGGCCCTTTTTCTGTTTGTTTCTCCTCAGTTGTTGTTTTCCTTTCCCTTTCCTGAGTGCCAATTTACAAATGCAGTCGATTGCTCTTGTGCTGAGTCAAATACATTTCAGACCCGCACTCTGGCACTTAACGTCGGCCATCTTTAGCTTCTCCCCGGAAGTTCAAGGGTGCGTCTCGCTTCGGTTATTTTTCATTTCCTCGCTCCTCGGGCTCGGTCTCACCGGAAGTTGATTTGTCTGCGCCATCTTGATTACCGTCCCAGTGGCCTTATTTTTGCCGGAGGACCGAGGAGCGAGGAGCGATAACGGAGTAGCGATAATCGAGTAACTACCAGACCATCCCTGAAATCCTCAGACACTCGTCCCGCCCCCTTACTGTGTATCGCTCACTGATTGGACGATGCAGCGCATGCACTGATCTGGCTGCTGTCAGACGATCAGCTGTGCGGCGTTATCACAAACGGACGCCGCTTCACGTGACGCTCCGGAGGAAACGACGTCCCATTGCTCTTAAAACTCATTTCCCTGCTTCTCGTGGTTTCCTTGCATCTCTCCATGCTTCCCTGGTGGGAGGGACTAGTCGCAGGGAAACGACGCAAGTGAGGGACGCAAGGATTCCATTTAACCGAAGTGAAACGCACCCCAAGAAGCCCATTTGGAGGCATCGGGTTTTTAAGTAATTGTTTTTGACTTTAAGATGTTCTTTAGGCCTGTTAAAAAGTATTTTGCATGCCATTTAGCCTCCATTATGACTTTCCTGACTTTCTTGTCTTTTTCTGTCTTTGGTTTCATGTTTTATTTTGAAAAGTCTTCACCCCCTGTCTTGCCTGTTGCTGTCTTGTCTGTTTTCCCTCCTACCTGATTACCTGATTGTGTTCACCTGGTGCCCCTGTGTTTTCTCCTCCCTCCTCACCTGTGTCTTGTTTGTGTGATTAGTCTTGTGTGTATTTAAGTTCTGGTTTTTCTGTCTGTCATTGTTGGTTCATTGTTTGTCGTTGACTGTGTTCACGAGGTAGTGTTCTGTTTGTTCCTTAAACCTTGAAATAAAGGTATTTTTTCTGTTTATTCTGCATTTGGGTCCTGCCTTCTTCACTCACCCTAATATTTCCATTACGTTTTTTCAACAGGAATTGGTAGAGAAACTGGGTTTGTAGTTCGATGACATTAGAAAGAAACACTAGTATTGCCTAAAAGTCAATACTGAAGTCAATGGTTAGGGGTTAAGTTAATTTGAATCCAATATAAAGGGTTATATTACCAGTAAAGACTGATTATCACTGGTTAGGACTGAGTGATGATTGGTTGCAATGTCAAATAAGGTTTATTTTGTTGAAATAAGTCAATGACAAGGGGTTTTAATGTCTAATAAAGTCAATAATTGAGGATCATGTTCCCAGTTAGATATGTTAACTACTGGTTCTTCTGTTAAAGTCAATCATTTAGGGTTCTAAAGTCTAAAAAAGTCAATAATTGTAAGTATATTATTGTATTAACGGTTTAAATCCAGTTGTGTAATATTGCTGTGTGAAGTTTACATATTGGTTGTTATGTGTTGCCGAATAAAGTCAATTGTTGGTCAATGGCTGTTTTGTGAATAATTTCGATGATAAGAGGCTCTATTGCCTGTTTGAAATAAATTATATAAGGGGATTTTGGCTATTTAAAGTCATAGTTTCTTTTTTTTTTTTTTGTTATTTTGCATGTAAGAAGTCAATGGTAAAGGTTTAATCGCCATAAAATGCAATAAGTAGGTGTTCTCTGACTAATAACATCAATGGACAACAGTTATTTTGCTCAATAAAGTCAATGGTTAGAGCTTCTTTAGCCTAAGAAATATATTTAAAAAGGAAAAAAATTATGGTTTTAAACGTTATTCCCTGTTTTAAGTCAATGGTTAGATCTTATATTGCCAAAAAAGTATATTTAAATAATAAAAATCAATGGTTAGACATGTTTTCCCTGTTTTAAGTCAATGGTTAGATCTTATATAGCCTAACAAGTCAATCTAAAAAGTAAAAAATCAATGGTTAGAAATGTAAATTCCCGTTTTAAGTCAATGGTTAGATCTTATATTTCCTAAAAAGTATATTTAAATAGTAAAAATCAATGGTTAGACATGTTTTCACTGTTTTAAGTCAATGGTTAGAGCTTATATTGTCTAAAAAGTCTATTTAAATAGTAAAAATCAATGGTTAGAAATGTTTTCCCTGTTTTAAGTCAATGGTTAGATCTTATATTTCCTAAAAAGTATATTTAAATAGTAAAAATCAATGGTTAGACATGTTTTCCCTGTTTTAAGTCAATGGTTAGATCTTATATTACCTAAAAAGTCAATCTAAAAAGTAAAAAATCAATGGTTAGAAATGTAAATTCCCGTTTTAAGTCAATGGTTAGATCTTATATTTCCTAAAAAGTATATTTAAATAGTAAAAATCAATGGTAAGAAACTGTATTCCCTGTTTGAAGTCAATGGTTGGAGGTTTAGGTCCATATGAGGTCATGCTGTACCTGGAATTGGACAAATGAAGCACTAAAGAGCTTGTATTCGTTGCACGAGACACACTGTTTTCATTCCTTTCCATTGTGTGCTATGAGTTGAGTTGTAACAGCCAACAAATGAGTAAACTGGCAGACTTGAAATGATTGAAACAGCTCCTCAGAGAACCAACAGTCCTCTCTTATTAGCAGCAGTAATCACTTGCAGGCTGGTGAAAAACAACAAGTGTTTTACGGTAATGAAGTGTCTGCAGGTTATTAGACTTTATAACCGCATTGATTTCTTTCTGGCACACTTTGAGCGAAGATCATTCGCTTGCACGGTAATATCAGAGATTAAAACTGTCTTGTTTTGTTTTTGTGGTATTTTCATGTGTTTTTCGTTAGTTTGGCTTTTCTTGTATCGTTTCACTGTGTGTTTAGGGGAGCAGCAGAAAGGAGAAAGTACGTTTTGCTATTGGCATTCCATTTTCCAGAAAATCGATCCAATCACATTTGGCATACTACTTCAACCAGATCACATCTAGTTCCTTCTAAAACAATCTAGGAATGTGGGGTTTTATTTCCCTATTTTTAGTCTGATTTCGTGGGAAATAAAGTGAACCGTGAGCAGCTGCTGATCATGGTGTGTGTGTGTGTGTGTGTGTGTGTGTGTGTGTGTGTGTGTGTGTGTGTGTGTAGTCATGTTGTTACTGTAGAGACGCGATGCAGGAGGAGGAGAGATGAAAAACACTTTAGTTCTCTCTCTCTCTCTCTCTCTCTCTCTCTCTCTCTCTCTCTCTCTCTCTCTCTCTCTCTCTCTCTCTCTCTCTCTCTCTCTCTCTCTCTCTCTCTCTCTCTCTCTCTCTCTCTCTCTCTCTCTCTCTCTCTCTCTCTCTCTGCAGGTGCACATAAGAGTCCTCAGATGAGTGTATTCTTTTCAGGACAAGATTGAAAGCACTTCATCTGTAACCTACACACACAGAGCACTTGTGTGTGTGTGTGTGTGTGTGTGTGTGTGTGTGTGTGTGTGTGTGTGTGTGTGTGTGTGTGTGTGTGTGTGTGTGAGAGAGTGCGCAGGGGGAAGCGAGATAAATATGTGTGTGTTCATACGCCAGATGTGTTTATGTTTATCTCTGCAAAATGCGTGCCAAAAAATGTGCGTCAATGTCAAAGAAGTGTGTGCATTGAAGTAAAAAAAATTGTGTGTGTGGAAAGAAGTTTGAAGTCTGCAAAGTGTGTGAAGTGTGTGTGTGTGTGTGTGTGTGTGTGTGTGTGTGTGTGTGTGTGTGTGTGTGTGTGTGTGTGTGTGTGTGTGTGTACGTGTACGTGTGTGTTAAGAGACAAGGCGAACCATTGAGCGGTTTTTGAAGTGAATTAACAAGTCAAATGAGTGCCGCAGCACCCTGCATAGGTTACCACACACACACACACACACACACACACACACACACACACACACACACACACTCACACTCACACACACTCACACACACACACTCCCACGCTATCATCACAGCGTCTTTGTTAAGGAAGATGAGGCCAATTAAACTGATATCACTCTCTTGTTGTCGTTCATGCCTCCTCCCTCGTTTTCTCGTCTTTCTCTGTTTAATCCACTTTTTCTTCCTCCTCCTCCTCTTCTCCTCCTCCTCCTCTTCTCCTCCTCCTCCTCTTCTCCTCCTCATCCTCTTCTCCTCCTCATCCTCTTCTGCTCCTCATCCTCTTCTCCTCCTCATCCTCTTCTGCTCCTCATCCTCTTCTCCTCCTCATCCTCTTCCCCTCCTCATCATCTCATGTATTTCTTTTCTCCTCCTCATCCTCTTCCCCTCCTCATCATCTCATGTATTTCTTTTCTCCTCCTCATCCTCTTCTCCTCCTCATCCTCTTCCCCTCCTCATCATCTCATGTATTTCTTTACTTCCTCCTCCTCCTCTTCTCCTCCTCATCCTCTTCTCCTCCTCATCCTCTTCTCCTCCTCATCCTCTTCTCCTCCTCATCCTCTTCCCCTCCTCATCATCTCATGTATTTCTTTACTTCCTCCTCATCCTCTTCTCCTCCTCATCCTCTTCCCCTCCTCATCATCTCATGTATTTCTTTACTTCCTCCTCCTCTTATCTTTCATGCTGCTTTACCATAATCTCCTGTTTCCTGTCTTGCTTTCTAAAAGTTTGCATCCAACATTTTTCCAGTGTCTCCTTTCCTCTTATTCTGCATTTACTTGCAGATTGGTCACTTGCAACCTTCTTTTGAACCACTTGAACTATTTTATTACTTCTTGCAGTATCTTATGTGTTTTATATCTTATACACATTCTGCTCATTTTCAACTCCACATGTGTATGTAGTGTCTCTACTGTGACTTGCCTCCATGCTTTAAAGGTGGGGTAGGTCATTTTGGAGAAACCGGCTCGAGTGCGCTAGAATTTGAAAATACACAACTGGAAGAAATCTGCCACTTCCTTCAGAGCCCCTCCTCCAACACACACGAACGCGCACATGACCAATGAGGGCACGAGATAAGTTTGTGCCCAGATGGAAGGCTGACTGGCAGGTAGGCCATCCAGTTACTTTAGCCGGCTCAGATGATTGGTCGTGCTTTTTACAGAACTACGGCTTCCACAGATGATATTTTTTTTAACGGATTTTTTGTCAAAGCACTTCAGATATTCATTGCTATCGGGATGTTAAGAGCATTCCATGGAATATAACAAGTGTATCTCGAGCCGGTTTCTGAAACTTACCTACCCCACCTTTAAAGTACCAAAAAGCTAGGGCTGTGCAATTAATCGTTTATTAATCTCGATTACGATTTTGGCTTGCAACGATTACGAAAACAACGTAATCGAAATAAAACGATTATTATTTTTATTAAAAAAAAGAAAAACATTTTTTTTTTTTTTTTAAATTGTTTTTTCAGTTGAATTATACTTAAAGTTCAGGGTAATCAACTGTTAAAAACATACTGTTCAATCTTTTTTTTCAATGAATTGATGTTTTCAAAGTAATCGTTTTTAATAATCGTGATATCAATTATTGACCAAAATAATCGTGATTATGATTTTTGCCATAATCGCACAGCCCTACAAAAAGCTCTTTATTGTTCTCATACTGCCTGTGCTGCAGCACCTCTTTTCACCCTCTGTCTGAAACCAGAGCCCAGTCTGCTCTGATTGGTTAGCTGGCCGGCTCTGTTGTGATTGGTCAACCGCTTAGAGATGTCCCGCCCCTTAGCCCTGTTGGAGCGCTAACCAATAGGAGCGCCGTGATGTCACATTGTTCCAGAACTTTGATATGTTCCACTTTGCAGACCATTGACAGAAACTAACACACTACAGGAGCGGAATAGGGCCTCTTTAAATCTTTACATTTGTTCCTAGCATGTGTTTTTTTGCTTCCTCCTGACTTATTTAACCCCACTTTCCTTTCTTCTTCCTCTTCCATCAACCCCTTCCTCTCTTTCTTCTCCTCCTCCTCATCTTTTTTTGCTCTCCTCTCTTCACTCTATGTGTTTTCTAACAGTGTGATAAATGTCCATCTGTGATTGGCTGATGCCCCCCATCGCCGTGGCGCCCGCGAGGTCGTAAACAACAGCTCGTCTCCCCCGGCAACGTGGCGTCTCCATGGACGCGGGGCAGCTAAGACGACCAACTCTGTGTGTGTGCGATCGGGCGTGTGTGTGTGTGTGTGTGTGTGTGAGGGGGAATGCGACATCCGACGACTGCCAAGTGTGTGTGTGTATATATGTTCTGTGTGTGTGTGTGTGTGTGTGTGTGTCTGTGTGTGTGTGTGTGTGTGTGTGTGTGTGTGTGTGTGTGTGTGTGTGTGTGTGTGTGTGTGTGTGTGTGTGTGTGTGTGTGTGTGTGTGTGTGTGTGTGTATGTGTGTGTGGTAATGAGCGATCATAAGTGAGCAAATGTTTTCTCTGGGTTCCACTAATGTTTCGACAAACACACACACACACACACAAACATACCTGATGTTCATGTGCAGTCAGTAATTTCTGTGTGTGTGTGTGTGTGTGTGTGTGTGTGTGTGTGTGTGTGTGTGTGTGTGTGTGTGTGTGTGTGTGTGTGTGTGTGTGTGTGTGTGTCATTAGTATGCCACAGTGAGCTGTGTCCATATGTCACTAAACACAACCATGTTTTATTTATCCTACGGAGGAGGGAGGGAGAAGGAGGCCAAGAGTCAGTGTCAAGGGAAGGAGGGAAAGATGGAGACGAAACAGAAGAAGAAGAAAAGGAAGGAAGTTGCATAAAAGGAGGCAATGAAGAAGAAAGGGAGGCAGGTGAGGAGTTAGAAACAGGTAGGAAGGAAGGAAGGAAGGAAGGAGGAAGTATAGAAGGAAGTAAGGAGCCATGTGAGCAACATAAGAAGGAAGGAGGGAGGAATAGAGCAGATATAAGTTTGAGGGAAATTAAAAGGAGAGAAGAAGAGGAGAGGAAACAAGGAACGAAAGTAGGAAGGGAAGGAAATGAATGAGAAGAGAGGAAGAGATGGAAAGGGAGGAAGATGAAAGGATATACAAGGAGGAAGAGATAAGGAGGAAGGGAGGAAGGAAGGAGAGACAAGGGGATGAGCAGGACAGAAAAGGAGACAAGTTAAGGAAGAAGGAAGAGAGGGAAGAGGAATCAGAGAAAGGAAGAAAGTAGGGAGGAGGAGGAAAAGATAAAGGGAGAGACATTTTGAGGGGAAAGGAGAGATTGGGGTAAGGAAGGAAAGAGGAGAGAGGAAATGAAGGTAAGGAAAGGAGAAAGAATAGGGCGGGAAATCAGGAAGGAAATAGGATAACAAAAAGGAGGATAAAAAAGGAGGTGAGGAAAAAGGAAGAGAGGGAGTAAGAGAACAAAAGAAGGTGGGAAGTAGAGAATGGACAGATTGTGGAAAGGAGAGAAGAGAAGGAAGGAGGAAATGAAAAGATGACACAAAGGGGAAGAGAAATAAGGAAAGGAGGTAAGAAAAAAGGAAGGTAAAGAGTGGAAACAAGGCAGGAGAGGGAAGGAGAGAAGGAAGAAAAGGAAACAGGGAGATAAGTCGAGAAAGAGGGATGTAAAAAAGGAAGGGTGGAAAGGGAGGAAGGAGGAAATGAACAGATGAGGAAAAAGGAAATAAGGTGAGGAAAAAGGAAGGAGTGAAAAGAGGGAGATAAGTCGAGAAAGAGGGAAGGAAAAAGGGAGGAGGGATGGACAGATGGAGGATAGAGACCCCAGAGACGAGTCATTCATCACCACCAGTCTTCCTCACCCTCCTCTTCCTCACCCTCTTCTCTCCCTTCATTCATGCATTCAATCCTCAACAATCTGTCTCTCTTTTTCCTCCCCCCATCTTTTGCTCCCTTTCTCTCTGGCACTCGTTTTTTGTAGGTTTCTTCATCTCCTCTGGCGACATCCCTCCTTTTTTCATCCCTCCCTTTTTCCTCCTCTTCCTCCCTCACAGCTTTTTCTTTTTCCGTCCATTTACACGTTCAGAGACGAAGATGATGAAAATGATGAAGATGTTTCACTCACAGAGAATAGAGGTGTGGATGGAGAGATGGAAAATGAGGATAAGAAAAGGGGAGTAAAGGAGGAATGAAATGAGGGGAATTAGGGAAAGGACGGAAGAAGGAAAGGAGGTGATGGAGGAGGGAAAGAAGGAAACAAGGAAAGAGGAAGCAAGGAAGGAAGAGGAGAAGAAATGGATAGAATATGTTTGAAATCAGAGGAAAAATCAATGATAAGTGATCAATGGGATTACTGTTAGTACTACAACTTCCCCTATAGAGCTCCAATATAAAAGACACATATTTAAAACGTCACAACAGCAAACACAATTATTCCATTTGTAGAACTATTGTTTAGCCCTGATCACAGAATGTCCTGACAATGACTTTGGAGCTAAACCTTAGCACGTTAGCATTGTCTTTGTTTGAATTGAATTGAATTGGGAGGGATGAAACCCCTGAGCACACACAGTGCCATGTGTTCTCTGCATTTAGCCCATCCTTGGACCAGGAGTCTAGAACTAGGAGTCTAGTACCAGGAGTCTAGTACCAGGAGTATAGTACTAGGCGTCTAGTACCAGGAGTCTAGAACCAGAAGTCTAGTACCAGGAGTCTAGTACCTCCAGGAGTCTAGAACCAGGAG
>CM053242.1:2533487-2585987 GCA_028583405.1 Pogonophryne albipinna
ATCACCCTTCATACTTCAGTGATCCATCCATCTCTTTACTCATCCATCCATCAATCATGGTTAAAAAGGAACATGTAAATACCAAAATGGAAAATTGAATAACCCAAACAATGAATAATCTTATATAATCTATCCCTGTAATCGAATGTAAAATAAAACCATTAATTCATCCATAAACCAATCTATACGCACGAGAGTGACGCTCAGACTGGCTAGCGCTCCAACACATTGTGCGTGATAGGCTAAGGGGCAGGACATCTCTGAGCGGTTGACCAATCACAACAGAGCCGGCAAGCTAACCAATCAGAGCGGACTGGGCTCTGGTTTCAGACAGAGGGTGAAAACAGGCAGTATGAGAAAAATGTGTGTGTGTGTGTGTGTGTGTGTGTGTGTGTGTGTGTGTGTGTGTGTGTGTGTGTGTGTGTGTGTCGTCTTTAAGAGAAATACCATGATGTGGCTACGACACAAATTTGTGATATGATAAATAAATCAGTATAAAATGTGTTTTTAGGCAGTTTGTAAGGGAACGTTTGATTCTGAGAAAAAGCTGATAAACAATCTAACATGTATCCATTTAACCATAAAGCTTTGTTACTTTTGTCCATTTTTCCCTCGTCGTCTTTCTGCCATTAAATTAGCAAATAAAATAACCATATGTTCATAAATATCTTTCTATCTATCTCTCTAGAGGAACAGGTGTGCTACGGGACAAGAGACAAAAACACTCCTGCATTTTTAACCAGCACCTATTAAATATTAAACACTGCACACACACTCTCTCTCTCTCTCTCACACACACACACACACACACGCACACACACACACACACCAAGGGGGCGACACACAATCGCTGACGAGACAAGTTATACAGGTCGATGGGCTAAAGTGTGTCTGCATGTCTCTGTGTGTGTGTGTGTGTGTGTGTGTGTGTGTGTGTGTGTGTGTGTGTGTGTGTGTGTGTGTGTGTGTGTGTGTGTGTGATGGCTTTAAGCGTCATTACCTTACTTCCGTGGCATGTGGGCACACACACACACACACACACACGCACACTCACACACACACACGGGGATAATTCATACACGGTGCTCTCACATGTTTGCATTTAAGAGGTAAAAGTAAAACTATAACAGACTCCATGTTCTGTCTCTCCCTCTTTGAAGTGCTCCATAACAAACTATAACAACAGGAAGTTTTCAATGCGCCACATCGAGAAGGAATGTCACATATGGTATGAGGGAGGGAGGGAGGAGAGGGGGGGAGACGTGAACAAAGGGAGGGGGGATAGTTACTGTAGATAGATTTGTTAATAACCTTTCATGTTAAATATTAAGAAATTAAAGCTAATTTAAGAATTTGAATCAGTCTAAATCCTTCTAAGGTTAAAAAAGGTTTTATTTAAGGTGTAAGTCTTGATGACATCACTATGTTACACTCGCGCTCCTATTGGCTAGTGTAAAATAGAACAATTCATTCATCCATAAATCAATTTATAATAATCCCAAGCCTTTCTAAAAACAAATAAAGAAGTGCAAGCGCAAGAGTGCCGATTATATTGGCTATCGCTCCAACACATTGGACACTCTTTAAAGTAGAGACTACCTGAACATCAGCAGGAGAGGACTCTTTAAAGTAGAGACACTACATACTGATATACACCTGAACATCAGCAGGAGAGGACTCTTTAAAGTAGAGACACTACATACTGATATACACATGAACATCAGCAGGAGAGGACTCTTTAAAGTAGAGACACTACATACTGATATACACCTGAACATCAGCAGGAGAGGACTCTTTAAAGTAGAGACACTACATACTGATATACACCTGAACATCAGCAGGAGAGGACTCTTTAAAGTAGAGGCACTACATACTGATATACACCTGAACATCAGCAGGAGAGGACTCTTTAAAGTAGAGGCACTACATACTGATATACACCTGAACATCAGCAGGAGAGGACTCTTTAAAGTAGAGACAATACATACTGATATACACCTGAACATCAGCAGGAGAGGACTCTTTAAAGTAGAGGCACTACATACTGATATACACCTGAACATCAGCAGGAGAGGACTCTTTAAAGTAGAAACACTACATACTGATATACACCTGAACACCAGCAGGAGAGGACTCTTTAAAGTAGAGACACTACATACTGATATACACCTGAACATCAGCAGGAGAGGACTCTTTAAAGTAGAGACACTACATACTGATATACACCTGAACATCAGCAGGAGAGGACTCTTTAAAGTAGAGGCACTACATACTGATATACACCTGAACATCAGCAGGAGAGGACTCTTTAAAGTAGAAACACTACATACTGATATACACCTGAACATCAGCAGGAGAGGACTCTTTAAAGTAGAGACACTACATACTGATATACACCTGAACATCAGCAGGAGAGGACTCTTTAAAGTAGAGACACTACATACTGATATACACCTGAACATCAGCAGGAGAGGACTCTTTAAAGTAGAGGCACTACATACTGATATACACCTGAACATCAGCAGGAGAGGACTCTTTAAAGTAGAAACACTACATACTGATATACACCTGAACATCAGCAGGAGAGGACTCTTTAAAGTAGAGACACTACATACTGATATACACCTGAACATCAGCAGGAGAGGACTCTTTAAAGTAGAGACACTACATACTGATATACACCTGAACATCAGCAGGAGAGGACTCTTTAAAGTAGAGGCACTACATACTGATATACACCTGAACATCAGCAGGAGAGGACTCTTTAAAGTAGAGACAATACATACTGATATACACCTGAACATCAGCAGGAGAGGACTCTTTAAAGTAGAGGCACTACATACTGATATACACCTGAACATCAGCAGGAGAGGACTCTTTAAAGTAGAAACACTACATACTGATATACACCTGAACACCAGCAGGAGAGGACTCTTTAAAGTAGAGACACTACATACTGATATACACCTGAACATCAGCAGGAGAGGACTCTTTAAAGTAGAGACACTACATACTGATATACACCTGAACATCAGCAGGAGAGGACTCTTTAAAGTAGAGGCACTACATACTGATATACACCTGAACATCAGCAGGAGAGGACTCTTTAAAGTAGAAGACACTACATACTGATATACACCTGAACATCAGCAGGAGAGGACTCTTTAAAGTAGAGACACTACATACTGATATACACCTGAACATCAGCAGGAGAGGACTCTTTAAAGTAGAGACACTACATACTGATATACACCTGAACATCAGCAGGAGAGGACTCTTTAAAGTAGAGACACTACATACTGATATACACCTGAACATCAGCAGGAGAGGACTCTTTTAAAGTAGAGACACTACATACTGATATACACCTGAACATCAGCAGGAGAGGACTCTTTAAAGTAGAGACACTACATACTGATATACACCTGAACATCAGCAGGAGAGGACTCTTTAAAGTAGAGACACTACATACTGATATACACCTGAACATCAGCAGGAGAGGACTCTTTAAAGTAGAGACACTACATACTGATATACACCTGAACATCAGCAGGAGAGGACTCTTTAAAGTAGAGACACTACATACTGATATACACCTGAACATCAGCAGGAGAGGACTCTTTAAAGTAGAGGCACTACATACTGATATACACCTGAACATCAGCAGGAGAGGACTCTTTAAAGTAGAGAACACTACATACTGATATACACCTGAACATCAGCAGGAGAGGACTCTTTAAAGTAGAGACACTACATACTGATATACACCTGAACATCAGCAGGAGAGGACTCTTTAAAGTAGATACACTACATACTGATATACACCTGAACATCAGCAGGAGAGGACTCTTTAAAGTAGAGATACTACATACTGATATACACCTGAACATCAGCAGGAGAGGACTCTTTAAAGTAGAGACACTACATACTGATATACACCTGAACATCAGCAGGAGAGGACTCTTTAAAGTAGAGACACTACATACTGATATACACCTGAACATCAGCAGGAGAGGACTCTTTAAAGTAGAGACACTACATACTGATATACACCTGAACATCAGCAGGAGAGGACTCTTTAAAGTAGAGACACTACATACTGATATACACCTGAACATCAGCAGGAGAGGACTCTTTAAAGTAGAGACACTACATACTGATATACACCTGAACATCAGCAGGAGAGGACTCTTTAAAGTAGAGACACTACATACTGATATACACCTGAACATCAGCAGGAGAGGACTCTTTAAAGTAGAGACACTACATACTGATATACACCTGAACATCAGCAGGAGAGGACTCTTTAAAGTAGAGACACTACATACTGATATACACCTGAACATCAGCAGGAGAGGACTCTTTAAAGTAGAGACACTACATACTGATATACACCTGAACATCAGCAGGAGAGGACTCTTTAAAGTAGAGACACTACATACTGATATACACCTGAACATCAGCAGGAGAGGACTCTTTAAAGTAGAGACACTACATACTGATATACACCTGAACATCAGCAGGAGAGGACTCTTTAAAGTAGAGACACTACATACTGATATACACCTGAACATCAGCAGGAGAGGACTCTTTAAAGTAGAGACACTACATACTGATATACACCTGAACATCAGCAGGAGAGGACTCTTTAAAGTAGAGACACTACATACTGATATACACCTGAACATCAGCAGGAGAGGACTCTTTAAAGTAGAGACACTACATACTGATATACACCTGAACATCAGCAGGAGAGGACTCTTTAAAGTAGAGACACTACATACTGATATACACCTGAACATCAGCAGGAGGTCATAACTATACCTTTCGTAAAGTGCCGTTAGCATTTAGCCTTAAAAGTGTTGCTAACCGTTAGCATCAGCTGATCTTTGCTGAGGGGAGAAACATCAGAAAGAGAGGGAGGAAGAGGAGGGAAGAGAATAATGAGGAGAGACGGGTGACACATCAAGGGGGAGGAAGAGGAAGGGCAGTAAAATGAATTTGAATAAGTCTGCGTTTACAAAAACAAGGTAGTGTACTTAAAAGGGCCATATTCTGCTCATGTTCAGGTCTTATTAGTATTTAGTGTCTCAACTGTGACATGTCAAAAAATAAAAAAATGGAACTGAAGTGCACTTTCTGACCAGATCTCCTTTATATAAAAAGAAGTGAAACACAACTAAAAAGCATAATTGTTGTATTTAGTCTGGGTCAAAAGAACGTGTAATATAAAGCGTTTGACCTTTGTGAGAAAAAAGGTGGCCATTTTAGTAGTTCTTGATGAAGGTATTTTACAAAATTGACTTGAATTGTATATAGTGTCTCTAGACGTGTACAAAAAATTAATAAATGCAACTGAACTGCACTTTCTGACCAGAAGCCCTTTATTCGATCCTCCTTTCTCTTTTCAAACCTGAAAAAAGAAGTGAAACACAACTAAAAAGCATCATTTTTTAACTTTGTCTGTGGAGACAAAAAGTGTGAGAAAAAAGGCGGCCATTTTAGTAGTTCTTTGCCAAAATTATGAAGGTTTTTGAACTACATTTTGTATTCATTTTCAGCATAGCATTTGACAAAAAACCCAGTTTGACACGTTAACTGGGGTTTAAATTGACATTGAATTGTATTTAGTGTCTCGAGACGTGTACAAAAAAAAATTATAATGTAACTGAACTGCACTTTCTGACCAGTCCTTTATTCGAGGCCTTTAAAAACTAATTCAAGCCAAATTCAAATTCATTTCAGAAAGACTTGCCCCGACCATCAGATACATTTCCTCCCTCCATCTCCCCTCAACTGTAGTTCATTTTCTGCCTCACCCCTCCCTCCTCTCTCTCTTTTACCTGTCCTCTCCTCCCTCCCTCCATCAATCTCTCTCCCCCCTCTCCATCTCTCTCTCTCTCCCCCTGCAGTTAAGTCAGTGTAATGTAAATGATGTGCCATCGATCGCCCCTGACAGTGCAAGGACGCTCACCTCTTCCTCTCCCTCTCTTCTTCATCGTCCTGTCATCTCCCCCTCTTCTTCACACCCTCTTTTATCTCTATCTCTCCCTCCCTCCCACGCCTGTCATCTTTCATCTCTGCCTCTCCCTTCATTTTCCTCTCTCCTCTCTTTCAGCAACCATCATTTATGTCTCTCTCTCTCCATTGTTCTCTCCGAGCATCTGCTCTCTCTCTCTTCCCACCTCTCCCATCTTTTATCTCTCTTCATTTCGCCTCCCCTCTTTTTTCTCTCCCCCTCTTTGCCGTCCATTCTTTAGCTTCGCTTTAAAGGACACCAGGTTTAGTTTTAAATGGAAAAAGTCCGTTTTAATTACCATTTATCTGAACTCAATATGTTGTAAAGGACGGTTAAGATCACCATAATCACACTTTGATCAGAGTTAAGTGCATTTGGGTTTCAAAATGATCAGCATCTTATCTTCATCTCTGTTTGAACGCGGTTAAGGAAAACTGAATGAAGGAGTTTCATGTTAGAAGACGTACGTTTCTTGCTTCAAAATGTCTCTTTTTCCGCCCTTTTATCATTTTTTTTAAAATGCATCCTTAGCTGCTATTGAAGGGGCCTTAAAAAACATATATTAAAAAAATATAAATATATTAATTAAAGGACAAATGTACATCTTAAAAATAATTCCCTCAATAAAAAGAAATACAAAATAACATTGTATTAAAGGTATGAATACCAAATTAAGAAAATGCTCCAAATAAAAAAAGAAATTAAACAATTAAACTAAAAATGATTACATTGAAAATATGTTTTAAATAATTAATAATATTGATATTACCATATGTTTTTGATTAAAGCTTAAAGTAGAGTTTTATTAGGAATATAATATAATTGGGTTTAATAACAGCTACTTTATCCCCTACTTTGTTTGCACATTTTTAATTAAATTCATATTTTCTTTATTATTCTTCATATTTTCTTATGTCCTCTGATTTCTCCTCCTCTTCCTCTCGCTCCCTCTTTCCTTTCTCCTTATCCAAATAGAGGACACAGACAATCCAATAAACGGCCACGCTCTCAACAGCTGGAAAGTGTGTGTGTGTGCGTGCGTGCGTGCGTGCGTGCGTGCGTGCGTGTGTGTGTGAGTGTGTGAGTGTGTGAAGCGACGAGTCAGCAGAAAAACAAGGATGACACCCTCAGCGCCGGACAGGAATGTCACAGAAAAAAAGATAGAGAGAGAGAGAGAGAGAGAGAGGGGCGAGAGAGAAGAGGGGGAGGAAGGACAGGAGGAAGAAGAAGAGAAGAAGAAGAAAACTCTGGGGACTTAGAATGACACATGCAGTATTACTCACCGTGCCCATACATCACACACACCAACATGTACACACACACACACACTAACTGTAGACACACACACACACACACACACACTCTCCTTCTCTTGAGCACCAACAAACACACAAGGACACTTTCTCTCCTTTTCCATCACGGAAAAATGCAGCTCTTGGCGAAGAAAAATTAAGCTTTTTCAAAACGTGTGTTAATCAGATATCCAATTTCATGTCTGCACGATTCATGATTAAAATCTGCAAAAGAAAATGCAAATTGCTTTTGACTGGTTTTTAACACCTGTTTTAATACAAATGTGTGTTTGTATTCTATTATCTGATAGAAATCAACATCTAGATGGATTATGGGTTTATAAAGTGATTTATTATGATATATTTTACTGTATCTTTCCTATTTCCTTTGGGTGACACTGCAGGATTTCCTAATAATAAGGGAATTTAATCGAAATAATTATGGGATACACACATTTCGTAGGAGTTTATGAACGTTTCATGTATTTAGATGTCAAATAAGACCTTTAAAAAGCAATAATTAGTTTATAATAAGTACTTTTACATGCGTTTTTCATTACTCTTGGTTTAACGGTTTTAAAATCGCTCTGCAAGATTCCCCTTTATCTTATAAAAACTGAAAAAATGAGTGAAACACAACTGAAAGCATAATTTTCTAACTTTGTCTGGGTCAAAAAAACTGTAAAACAAAGCGTTTTACCTTTGTGAGAGAAAAGGCGGCCATTTTTGTAGTCTTTTGGCAATATTACGAAGGTATTCAACTACATTTCTTATTCATTTTCAGCATGAAATCTTACTAAAGACCCGGTTTGACACGTAAACTGGGGTTTAAATTGACCCGCACATGGCCTAAATCCAACCCACGTAACATACACACACACACACACACACACACACACACACACACACACACACACACACACACGGAGTCCGGAGGTAAGCCTGGATCCTACAGTAAGTCCAGTTTTATGACTAGTGTATAACACCAACAGCTGAATCAATATTAGTTTACACTGGGTCACAGTGGACACACACACACAGCTCTTTCCTTTCATAAACACACACACTCAATCCCCAGGAATATATTATTATTACAGATTCAGACTCACACACTCACACACACACACACGGAGATTAGCTTTTATTCTATTACACCCGTGTGGTAGGTCGGATGGCCATGTAAGGAAACACACACACACACACTGAGCCATTATAAAAGTGATAACAGTAATGTAATAAAACACACACACACACACTGGGCTGGTTATTATAAAAAATGCTAAACATTCCAAGAGTTGTAAAGTTTTACAGTGATGAACTAACATATCAACTTTATGAACGCTCGTTCTCAGGCTCCAACACGCCCTTTTTAAACATTTTGATTCCCTTTTTTTTAACGTCCTTTATAACGGAAACATTAAAATGCTTTATGGGGACAAAGTGACTTTAAGTTTCAGTATCCAGTGGTGGGGAAACAGTCTGAGTTCCAGGTGATTATCACAGATCTGGTATTATTTAGAATATTAAGTGTAGTAAAGGTTGAGGCTATCAGTATCGAGGCTGGGGTCTCAATGTGGGGGAATTAGGGCTGGATAACACGAACATTTATTCGTTTTTTTAAATGTAAATTGGTTATAAAAGTGCTTTTTTGCACCTGAACATTTCCCAGGAAGAACATTGGTTTTAGTTGGAGGTTTTTCAATGTTTATCCATCCACCAAATGACATAGGAAGTGACTAATTATGCCCCTTTCACACCAAGGCTTTTCCCGTTCTAACTCCGTGCTAGAGCTTTTCTGGTTCAGAACCGGTACTTCGGTTCAGCTCCCGCTCTGTTCACACCGCTCAGAGCCCGACTGGTGCTGCGTAGTGTTGCACGGTGTACCGGGTACTTGAAGAATGAAGGGGGGAAAGTACTCCGGTGAGAAAGCGTTGTTTTAATAAGAGCCGTGTGTGTTCAGCGCTCTGCTTCCACTCCCTGCACTGCAGCCGTGCCTGCAGTCCCTCCCTCTCAAGCACGCACTAAGTGCCTCCCCTCTCAAGCACGCTCTAAGTCCCTCCCCTCTCAAGCACGCTCTAAGTCCCTCCCCTCTCAAGCACGCTCTAAGTCCCTCCCCTCTCAAGCACGCTCTAAGTCCCTCCCCTCTCAAGCACGCTCTAAGTCCCTCCCCTCTCGTGCACGCTCTAAGTCCCTCCCCTCTCAAGCACGCTCTAAGTGCCTCCCCTCTCAAGCACGCTCTAAGTGCCTCCCCTCTCAAGCACGCTCCAAGTCCCTCCCCTCTCAAGCACGCTCTAAGTGCCTCCCCTCTCAAGCACGCTCTAAGTGCCTCCCCTCTCAAGCACGCTCCAAGTCCCTCCCCTCTCAAGCACGCTCTAAGTGCCTCCCCTCTCTCGTGCACGCTCTAAGTCCCTCCCCTCTCAAGCACGCTCTAAGTGCCTCCCCTCTCAAGCACGCTCTAAGTGCCTCCCCTCTCAAGCACGCTCTAAGTCCCTCCCCTCTCTCATGCACGCTCTAAGTCCCTCCCCTCTCTCATGCACGCTCTAAGTGCCTCCCCTCTCTCGTGCACGCGCTAGCTGCCAGAGCATGTGAGAAAGCGAGAAGCATGGCTGCAAGTGGAAGTGCAACTGCCGCTGCGCCTCGGCTTGTTGACAAAAAAGACGCCAGAAGCGATAAAACAAAAAAGTTGTTTATAGATGATGCTTAATTGTATTTAATACAAATTCTAGTCATTTATTTAATTTATTGTTCTCATTGTTTAAAAGTTTGTGTTCTGGTTCTGGTGTGAAATAAAGCACAATAATTACATTTAAGACTGTTTCCCTTTTTTTAAGAAAAGTATCGAAAAAGAATCGGAATCGCAATTCTTGACTTGGTATCGAAACCAAAATGTTGGTGACAACACTGGTGCTGCGTCATTGCGTCATCGTTTGCGTGCCTGCTTCATGAAGCCAAACCGCGCGGAACCCCCTCACATCGACAACAACAACAATGGCCGATTGTATTGAAGCGCTACTCGTTTTGGTTTTGCTGTTGAAACGAAATGGAAGAAAAGGAACGACTTTACTGTCAACTTTACAGTCGTTACATTCAAAAGTTCTTTACAATCATCGTCAACTTCAACGACGATTCCGTAGGAGAAAGAAGGTCCTATTTGATGGCGTTAGAGCTAGCTGTTGTTAGCCTCTGCATGCGCCAAGCTCCAAATACCCAGCTTTGCAACATTAATTAATATGGCATAACATTTAAACTGATTCTCAATGTTATTTCCACAGCTCATGTTGCAGCTGGCGGAAAGGCGGATGTCGCATGTTATTTGGACCCCGCCCAGATCCGACGTAAGCGTGACGAACGCGGTGCTTGCTTTCTAAACCGACAACTTTTTGATGCTTGAAACGAACCAGATTCCGGAGCTTAGAGTGAACAGGAAAAACCGGTGCTTTTCAAGCTCCAGCTCCGAACCGGCCCTGGAACCGCGTTGGTGTGAAAGGGGCATTAGAGTGCTTTGATAAAGGTTATTATAAGATATAAAGTGCCGTGAGTGCGTCGTGACCTTTATCGACCTCCGATCGGTCCCAGACGTCTCTACTGTAATTTCCCCCGGAGCTACGGAGGCCCGCATGTGACAAAAACAATAAAATCACATCTCCCCCAACAGAGAGAGAGGAGCAATCAGGCTAATTAGAGTGGAGGAGGCGATATATATCACCGCGCTAACCAGCGGAACAATAAAACTGCTTTGTCATTTGCTTTTTTTGGCAACAGAACGGCAGCTTTTCCTCCTGGAAGGGTAAATATTCAGGAGTGTTGTTGCAGAGGCTTTTCTTTCATGCTAGTGGGAAAAGAACATCCAAAAATCAACATTAAGGAGCTTATTTTTACTAACTTTGCCTAATTAGGTCTGTAGATTTCTCCTATTTGCACCCAAAGTTAGTGATAGATAATGTCTAATTTGCATATTTGAACATTTGAGAAGCTTCTTTTGTTTAGATGTCATTCACAGCCTGCTTTATATCCTATTGTATTCATTAACAAATATGGCTAAAAGCGACTTTTTAATGGCGTTTAAATGTATTTTTTTAGATACAAACAGATATCCAAAATGTTTGCTGTTAAATCTTTGATAACACTAACATTTACTCGTTGTTTTTTTATTGAAATTGTATGACAAGTTATAGTTAAAAGAAGAATAAATTATAATAAAATATTGAGGTCAATGTAAGAAAGTGCAAAAAAATGTAAATATTTATAAAAATGAGAAGTTAAAGTCAAAAAGTGCAAATAAATAAATAAACAAAATAAAAATATTTATAAAACTACAAGAAGTTAAAGAAAATAAAAAAATGCACAAAAGAAAAATATATATTATTTATAAAAAACATATTGGTATAATTGGTATATCAGCAAATGAGCACATATGTAATGAGACACAGCCTCATTTGGATATCTATACATAACATTTAAGAAAACTTGCAATTCAAAAAAGTCTTGTTTTACGGTAGATACTGAACTACAGAAGTGTCATGAGGATACCTAACAGCTAACATGTTTACCCTACCTGCAGTGTCTCTTTCTGATAACACACAGTAAGACTTTATAACTCTCTATCAATTAGTCAATGTGAATTATTACAGCTGTCGTTGGGTCAAGTTAACACTCCAAAGTACAACTGCACATCCGTCTGTTTATCTGTGTTTGGGACATCTTATCAAAATGCATATTGATTCACTACCGGCTGCATTTCTTAAGCTCCATATTTGGCAACATCGTGGAGCTTTTGCAGGGTTAGGGTTTGGGTTAGGGAAATCTATTCTGAATTAGCCGTTCGCAGTTCCTTTTTGCAACGTATAGCCACACAATCAACTACAACTGGATTACTTCAAAATTAAATGTAATTGTGCAGTAATAAGGAGGATCTTGTTTATTTTCTGTGACGTTTAAGATCTTGCCATTTCAATTATATAAAGCATAACACTAGATGACATCAAACAAATATGATATGTCAAGGTTTCCTGAAAATACTCAGATAGAAAAATTTGATATTTTGTAATAATTGCTCTGTTTAAACTCAAGAAAATAAGATTTAACTCAAGTCAGTTTTATCTCTGATTATGTTTAATTGTGTGAGTGCTTTCCAGTCTCTATTAGGATGCAATGAAATACTTCTTTGCAGGAAACCTCCTTTAAATGAATGGTAAATCATGTGTGTGTTGCCAAAGAGAAGTCAAAAGCTCTGATCCAAGTACAGGTTGATCATTATCTGATCATTTGTATAAAACCAGGAGTTAAAGATGAGTCAATCTCTCTTCCCGCGGCTCGGGGCTGCAGCATTATCTCAGAGTGACGCAGCGCCTCATTTCAGGGCCACGGCGGAACGTTATGCTCCAAAACACAATCTGTTTAATGCAAAATGACACCGATTCTGCCATGAGGGCATTTCAGCAGGTCTGCCGACCAGGAGCCGTGTCATCCTGCATTAAAGGAGACCAGGTGAGCTGTGTGTGTGTGTGTGTGTGTGTGTGTGTGTGTGTGTGTGTGTGTGTGTGTGTGTGTGTGTGTGTGTGTGTGTGTGTGTGTGTGTGTGTGTGTGTGTGTGTGTGTGTGTGTGTGTGTGTGTGTGTGTGTGTGTGTGTGTGTGTGTGTGTGTGTGTGTGTGTGTGTGTGTGGATGCTTCTCTCATTGATCAATTATCTTAGAGTCTCCTGCTGATGTTCAGGTGTATATCAGTATGTAGTGTCTCTACTTTAAAGAGTCCTCTCCTGCTGATGTTCAGGTGTATATCAGTATGTAGTGTCTCTACTTTAAAGAGTCCTCTCCTGCTGATGTTCAGGTGTATATCAGTATGTAGTGTCTCTACTTTAAAGAGTCCTCTCCTGCTGATGTTCAGGTGTATATCAGTATGTAGTGTCTCTACTTTAAAGAGTCCTCTCCTGCTGATGTTCAGGTGTATATCAGTATGTAGTGTCTCTACTTTAAAGAGTCCTCTCCTGCTGATGTTCAGGTGTATATCAGTATGTAGTGTCTCTACTTTAAAGAGTCCTCTCCTGCTGATGTTCAGGTGTATATCAGTATGTAGTGTCTCTACTTTAAAGAGTGCTCTCCTGCTGATGTTCAGGTGTATATCAGTATGTCGTGTCTCTACTTTAAAGAGTCCTCTCCTGCTGATGTTCAGGTGTATATCAGTATGTATTGTTTCTACTTTAAAGAGTCCTCTCCTGCTGATGTTCAGGTTGATATCAGTATGTAGTGTCTCTACTTTAAAGAGTCCTCTCCTGCTGATGTTCAGGTGTATATCAGTATGTAGTGTCTCTACTTTAAAGAGTCCTCTCTTGCTGAGGTTCAGTTGTATATCAGTATGTAGTGTCTCTACTTTAAAGAGTCCTCTCCTGCTGATGTTCAGGTGTATATCAGTATGTAGTGTCTCTACTTTAAAGAGTCCTCTCCTGCTGATGTTCAGGTGTATATCAGTATGTAGTGTCTCTACTTTAAAGAGTCCTCTCCTGCTGATGTTCAGGTGTATATCAGTGTGTAGTGTATCTACTTTAAAGAGTCCTCTCCTGCTGATGTTCAGGTGTATATCAGTATGTAGTGTCTCTACTTTAAAGAGTCCCTATATCAGTATTTAGTGTATGTAATATGGCCCCTTTAAGTCGGTAAGAGATCCGAGTGCTTTTCTCATTTTGGTCACACTTGAATAAAGTCCTTTTCTCTGTCTTTATATCTGACACACACTCATGAGTTCATCAGTGTTTCCAGTAAATATCCAGCTCAGTGTGTGTGTGACACATTGCTCAGTGTGTGTGTGTGTGTGTGTGTGTGTGTGTGTGTGTGTGTGTGTGTGTGTGTGTGTGTGTGTGTGTGTGTGTGTGTGTGTGTGTGTGTGTGTGTGTGTGTGTGTGTGTGTGTGTGTGTGTGTGTGTGTGTGTGTGTGTGTGTGTGTGTGTGTGTGTGACAGTCATCTCCTTTCCTGGAAGAAGTAAAAACGTGATCTCACACACACACACAGTTAGGTTTCTTTAATAAAGCTTTGTGTGTGTTATGGCCCTCGTTAGTCGTTAATCTGTTTTCAGGGAGTCCAGTAGCGCCGTGGATTCTGCCGAGTCATCCTTTCTCCAGCTTTGGGCTTTAATGGAGTCAGCATTCGTCTTCTCTTAATTATCGCTGACTGATAATTTCCCCTGTTTTGTTCTTTTATGTTTTACAGTGTGCAGTGAATGTGTTAATGAAGCCGTCAGTATCTCTTATTGTTGTACTGCTGGTGCTTAGTTACTCCCCATTGGGACATCATTTTGTTTTCATTATTGTGGTGCTCCATGTATCTTTTGAAAAGTAAAATAAACCATATTTTTATGCACTTTAAAAAGAACCAAATAGATTTTCTCTTATGCTTTTCTTCTGTGATATACTTCTACTTTACTCAAGGACTTCCAAAATTGAAAAGTACTGCCTTATTTACTCTTAATTACTTGAGTTTCTCTGCAATTTTGGGAAAATATGAAACACGCCTCCATTGGACTCCTTTGTTTACTTCCGGAACATAATGACATCACTATGTTAAACTCACACTCCTATTGGCTAGCGCTCCAACACATTGTATGATTGCGATAGGCAAAGGGGCGGGACATCTCTAAGCGGTTGACCAATCACAACAGAGCTAACCAATAAAAACAGACTTTGAACACTTTTATTATCTTATTTAAATGTTTTTGTTTAGAGACACTTCAAACTGATTCTGTATATTGTGTGTACATTAATAAAAAAGTTATTTAATATAATCGGTAAAAATGGTCAAAATCTTTGCACTTTTTCACTGGTTTTAGTGGCGTTTTTGGACTTAAATAATTTTTTTAAATAAGTACAAATAAGTACAATTTTTTAAATAAGTACACATATATTACTAGGACGAAAAAAGAAAATTTTCATTGATATAATATGAAAAAACCAACGTTTGGTTTCATTTTCACCCTTATTTTCGTCGGAGCAACTCTAACTTTGCAATGTAATAAATCTGAGCTTATCCTTTAAATAAAACACACTACAGTTTGCATGAGCTGCCAAACCTTAAAGCTGTTATATATTGTAAAATATAATGAACGATTTCACACCACAGATTGGAAAAACTATGAAAGACATTATTATTGACATTATTAAATCAACAGGATGCTGCAGCGACGTTTCCTTTAAAGACGTGTTTTGGAACATCTAGTGCTGACCTTGGATTACAACCCACACGTGTCACTTCCTGTCGCTTTCTCACGATATTCCAGAGTGTTGCTCCTTGTCAACATGCCTTAGGGGAGAAGACTGAAGTATATTTTAGCATAATATAGTCGTAAAACAAAATAAGATACAATGGCTGTGAACGCTGCATGTAGCCTATAGCATGTAGATAACACAGAGGGAGGGGGAGAGGAAGAATGTGGCTTTTTGTAGGTCACCCCAAACAAAGCATCAGGGAACACACACACACACACACACACACACACACACACACACACACACTTCACGACGCACCTACAAGCATCCCATTAGGACACACACTCACACAGGTGCATACATTCAGGCCCACACGTTCACACACACACACACACACACACACGAGGAGATCAAGGAAACAAGAACACTGAGGCCTTGTGGTATTTGTTGGCCTCAAGTGGGTCACACACACACACATTAATACACACACACACTCACACTGGACAAATAATCATGCAGCTTTCATCCTCTGAGGCAGGAAATGCTGCTTTTAAGCTCAGAGTTAAAAGAAAACTTAACATTTTCTCACATTCTTTTGTAAATGTTACAGAAGTTTGAGTGCCACACACACAACACACACACACACACACACACACACACACACACACACACACACACACACACACACACACATATATACAAGCTGGAATCGGCTACATAAACACACAAGCGTTAAGTCGTGTTAATGTTACGGATGTTCACACACACATTCCTCCTCTTAACATACCGATACAAAAAAAGAAAACAGCGTCCCTCCAAGAACTACAAACATGGCCGAGATTTGACAAATCCTGAAAGAATCTAAACGACAACAGTGGGAAGACCTTTCTCTCACACACACTAGAGAGGTTTAAAAAAAAAAAGAGAGGGACGGAGGGAAGAATGGAGGAGATTCGAGGAATGAGCAAGATGGACAAATAAATAAGGAAAGGTGGGAAAGATGGAGAGATAAGGGAAGGAGAGAAGGAGAGAGAAATGGGAGGAGAGAGAAACAAATTCAAGACCAAGAGAGAGGAGAAGTAACGTAAGAAAAAAGGAAAAGAAAGGGAAATAAAAAAGGAAACAAGGAAATGAGGAGGCTGGGAAAGATGGCTAGATAAGATAAGAGAGCATTCAACAAAGAAAAAGGGAACATTTGTTACAAAGTAATTCATTACAAGTAAAGAGAAGGGACATGAGGGTGGAGGGAGAGATGGAAACAAGAGAAAATGCTAAAATGTAGGAAGTAGGAAAAAGTAATAGGAGTTTAGAACATCAGAAAAAAAGGAGAAAGAAAATGAAGGAACATTTGGAAAACAATGGGAAACAAAATAAAAGGAAATAAGGAAACAAGAAAGATGGGAAAGATGTAAAGGAAAGAGAATATGGAAAAGGTAAAAGGAGGAATAAGTCAGATAGGCCGAAACAAATGCATCAAAAGGGAAGGTGGGAAAGATTGGAAGCTATACGAGATGATGGAACCAAGCAAGGAAGGAAAACAAGAGAGAAAGAGTTGGGAAAACGTGAGGAATAATGGGAAGAGACGGGGGAAAGGAACAGGAAGTAGAGAGTAGAAAAGATGGTAAGAGAAAGGTGACAGATGAAAGTAAGACGTGTAGGACAGAACAGAAAGTAAAGGAGGACAGAGGAAAGGAAACTTAAGAGGATTAAGGAAATGCAGTTGGTGGGAAAACTAGAGGAGGAGAAAGGAAAGGAAAATATGGAAAGAGAATGGGAAACAGTCAATAAGGAAATGAGGTGGGACAGATAAGGTAAAAGAAGATGGAACAAGGGAAGATGGAGAGAGACACAAACACATGGAAGAGAAAAGTAAAGGAGTGTTAAATGAAAAGGAGAGTGAGAGGAGAGGGGGTTTAAGGGGATTGTCTTGCAGGGAAGAAGAAAAGAATAAGACGGAGATGTTTTGACGAGCGAGAAACATCTGTGAAGAAAGAGAGAGAAAGGGGAGCGGTGGGAGGGATGATTAATGAACGAGGGAGGAGGAGGACATTCCCTCTGTCCATCTATTGTCGAAAGCAGGAGGAGGAGAAGAAGAAGGAGAGACAGGGTTCAAAGCGATTATTAAACGTAATATTTAGGCAGTTTTAAGATACTTTTACGAAGAAGATGTCCAGAATCCTAAAAGCCTGCAGCGTCACATCTAAGTTATTTCATATATAAGTGCAGTCCATTTAGCATTTGGTTAATATTTACTTAGATTGTATATGTATGGTGTCTAATAATTATTAAATGGTTTGCTAATTTTCAGAGTAAAAGATTAGGAAAAGGACTTAAACTATTTGTGAGTAAAGAAATATGAATTTATTTTTATTTTTAGTGGCAAAGAAAAGACTGACTTTAAATCATTTCTAAAAATAGTGTACATTTTTCTATATAACTGCAAACACAAATGTCTGTATGTTAACTGAGAAACATGATTAAAACTAAAATAAATCAGATTTTCTTGGAGAGAAAATACATTACAAGAAAGTGTAATGCTTATATGGGAAGTCCTTTTTTGTGCTTAATGTCAAATTGAAATTCCCTCGTAAATCCACTTTTCTCCACTGAAGGGTCAAAGGTCAGCGGTGTCAAGATAACATCGTTGCAGGAGAGAAAGTCTGGGACTACAAAAGAAATTGGAGTAACGCCACACCCCGAGCATTATTGGAAAATAACTGATCTGTGTTTTCTTGATTTATTAAAGCTTCCTTCGGTGGATGCATGTGAAAACATTGGATTATAATAAGGGGGGGGGGGTTACTTATTGGAGATGTTTCTCTTTCAGGAAGAGTTCGCCTTGTTTGTGTTTGAGGGAGATTTAGCAACAAGCTCAAATAGAGTCAAAGACAATGAAGTCAAAAGTAACATATACCAAATATGTATGATACAAACTGCAAGTATAAGAAGGCTTAATCAGGATTATCTCGTCATGTACGACTGAACGCAGCACATTGAGTCCCACCCTGTGACCCAGGCTAAAGAAAACACTCCCTGCAGCCAGAGTGTTTTTAGAAACTAGTGTAAACAGTAAAGAATAACATCACTAGTTTTAGAATAGTTACAAATACACATGTCTTTCAGTTTGTTAACGGAGGGATATTTAAGGAAGTAACAGAAATATTAAAGCTTTGACTGAAAATAGAGTGATTGCATGTTTTAAACTTGACGATGTGAAGCACTCAATACACTCTGTTTGCATTATGTAAGGACAATAAAGTAATCTAATCTAATGGTGAGGTTAGGCTAAAAGAAATACAATGTGAAATTGGAATATTAAAGCTTTTACACAAAAGTGAATTTGTTTTTCATTTAAAACTGCAGTTGTGACGCATATTCTGTTAAAGTAAATGCCAACATGTGTGTAATAATTGTCTAAGAAAAGCCATATTTGTGTTGCCTTTTGTTAACTAACCGTTATAATGTGTTAACAATAGTTAAACAAGATTATTTTTAACTTCATCATGAACATATTAAAGCAAATTAAAGTTGACTTAAGGAAAAAACAGGCTTTTAAAACCTGTGTTCCTCATGGATCTTAATTAAGATACTCCTTAACTGAGGTTTATAAACCAAATAAATTAAGAACTAAGTTAAAGAACACATCACATGTCTGTATTTATGTATAGGTACAAGTTTTTTTTTAAATCAATGATAGCTTATAAAGCTTTACACACGGCATCTATTGCACGTCTGTCCGTCCTGGGAGAGGGATCCCTCCTCTGTTGCTCTCCTGAGGTTTCTCCCATTTTTCCCTTTAAAACTGTGGGTTTTCTTTGGAAGTTTTTCCTTGTACGATGTGAGGGTCTAAGGACAGAGGGTGTTGTATTGTCATACTGATATTTTGTACAAACTGTGAAGTCCACTGAGACAATGTAACATTTGTGATATTGGGCTATATAAATAAACATTGATTGATTGATTGATAAAGGAGAAAGTAACTATTTTGCTAAATATATGCGAAAAAGGTGTTCATCAGGGCTCTTGTTGTAAGACCCTTCTCAATGTATATATTTTTTGGTTAAACCTCATGTATGTTTAAATTCATCTTGACGCTGATAAAAAGTTCTGTTTCTGCTTTCATTTTAGAAGTGCTATGTCATGGTTAAGCTCACATTTCTACCTAAACTAACTTTAAACATGATCAAACTTCACGAAACAACAAACAAAATTACGGATTTTCAACAACTTGTAACCAGACGATACGTTTAAAATCCAGATAAAATGCCTTTTTCCAATCAAAAGTCTAACTTATGTCACATTAAACTTCTTTAACTTCACTTATTTTATCTTGCTGAGCTTCAACTTTCTGTGTAAACTTGAAACAAATTATGGGCTGCAGCGAAATCAAGTTGACAAGAACAAAAAAAAAGATGGAACAATTAAACGCAGAATATCCACCGTGTCTATCTATCTGTCTGTTCATCAGTGTGTGTGTGTGTGTGTGTGTGTGTGTGTGTGTGTGTGTGTGTGTGTGTGTGTGTGTGTGTGTGTGTGTGTGTGTGTGTGTGTGTGTGTGTGTGTGTGTGTGTGTGTGTGTGTGCAGTATTGTTGATGTTAACACAACCTCAGACACACTGATAATAGAGCAGCTGGAGCATGAAATCACATAGAAAGACAGAAAGAGAGAGGCAGAGAGGGAAAGAGGGTGGAAAAAGAGACAGGGAGATAAAGAAATAGAAAGTGACATGGCGATATCTGCGGTAAACAAAAAAAAGTTTAAAAAGAAATAAACTGAAAAAGACAGAAGTGGGGGTTGTTGAAATTGAGAGAGGAGTGGGGGAGGGGGAGACAGAGAGAGAAACAGACACCAAATTCATTGTTTTCATTGTCTAATTTGAAGGGGAGAGGATGGAGGGATGGGGGAGTGAAAACCGGGAGGAACATGAGACGGGTTGAGAGGGATTCACACACATTCCTGTTTCACACTGAAGAGAGACCAGAAAGTGGCGTTTTTTTTTTTATGTTTCCGTGGCCTTGATTTCAACTTGCAGGACTTTTTTTTCCATCTGTGTGTTTACTTACACTCCAATATTGGATTATAAGTGTTATTCCAGACAACATTTTGAGACTAAATTACCATTTAGGGGAACTAGGGCTGCTAATTTATTATACATAAGATGAATTAATTGATGGTTTGTTTCATAAAATGTAAAAAAGAAAGTGCAAAATGTCAATCAAGTTCATTAGAACAAAAAATATGTATTAAAAAGTCTTGTTTCATTGCTCCAAAACTCCAATATATTCCGTTTATTTTGATGTAAAACAGAGAAATTGGTTATTTGAGAGGCTGAACACAGCATTTACTGCCTTTTAAAAACGTTTCTTTTGATCTAACTGTCATCGCAGCTCCATTGGTGACAAAACTATGGTGTTTTAAAGTTTGATATGACTAACATTTGATCTGCTAGACTATGCTATTTTGATTGTTTTAAAGGCTGGACTAAACAAGGTCACATAGTCAAAGACGTCAGACAAAAATGGGTGTAAATGGCGTAATTATAGTATGTCTTAATCCACTTAATTAAGTTCAAAAGTAAGACACCAAGAGGTCGCATTTTTCTCGTATGTTTCTGCATTTTCTTGGGACAAATTGATTGATTGAGGAATTTTGTGCAACCTAATCAAAGTTCACCTGTTGTTCAATTCTTCCTGTCAAATATATGCCATCTCTGTTATAAGTGGGATACAATTGTATTAAAGTGCACAAATATACATGCATGCTTATATGTAAAGAACCAAACTATGTTGCTGTTGTGGAAATATCTCAAAGTTATACTTTTCTCCAGTGATTTTGTTCATTTAACATTCATGTTTTGTGTTGTTCTGTTTCCTTGTAATGCTGCATAATCTTCTAAAGATGTTGTTGTGTGTGATCGATGCTTTTTAATTGCACCAGTAAAAAAGCTGCCACTGAATTCAAACCAAACCAAGTTGTATTTTTGAGTAGAAAGCAGAGTTTTCTAGCCGCACTAACAGGTGATTGGTTATAATAAAACGTTGCAGGGTTTAGTCAGTTACCTTCTGACCACAGTGCGCTCCCAGGCTAAATGTACTCTGTACTGGTTACACGCTGGAAAGAGCTCCTGATATAGTCTGCGTAAAACACACACAGCCTTTATTTCTGAGTGCACTGACTCTTTTTAAGAATGGCGCTGTATTTATCCAGGAAAATGTTTCATGGCTATGTTTACGCACATTTTGTAATGACTTCCTGTCGCACATTCTCACACTCCCACACACTCACGGACACAGAGTGCTGTTGAGCTGATACTCTGCCGACTGAGATGCAAGTTAGGAGGGCCAATGCCTTGCTAAAGGGCACATTGGGGCGTTGATGTTTGAGAAGAGTTTCCTATCTCCTTGTAAGTGCATGGTGTCAAATGTGTGACCTGTAAGCAGAGAAAGTGCTAAAGCAAAGAGATTATATGCACGTTATCAAAACGGCATGCATTGAAATTGACGTTAATTGGCGTTCGAGGACTCAATACTGAACGTTTTCAACAAATATTCTGAATTTTAATATATATTCTACTGGTTTTGACACTGGATTGTAAAGAAAGATAAGATAAGATAAGAGGTACTTTATTGCTGCAAAATTGGGACATGTTTGCGTTGCAGCAGCATAAAAACTACAAAACAAAAGAAATTAAAGAGTAGAAATAAACGATACTAGAATTTAAACATCTCAAAATAAATAAATAAAATACGTTTCCCCGTCATCTAATCAAGTGTTTATCAGAACTATATGGAAGATATATAAGGCCATAGTTAAGGGCACTGCCTTGCTCAATGGCATGGTTTCAGATACTTTGCTGTAGGGTTTTATCATTTTAACTGCAAGTAAATCCACAGTCAAGCCTCTAAATGACAAAAGTATAACCGAATAAACCTTGAAACAAATTCAACCCGCTTTGGTTAGCTTTCTTTTGGCGAAACGCACAACAAAACATGAACTAGGCGATAAAAGATTGCTCCATGGTGCCGTTAGTGGTCAAAAGCTCTACAGACTACCTGTCATTGACTAGGACCATACTTGCCAACCCTCCCGATTTTCGCGGGAGACTCCCGATTTCATTGACCTCTCCCGGTTTCCTCCTGGGGTTAGGGTCACGATTGATTTGATTTGCTTTGATTTGATATTTCTCCCGCATTTCTCCCGATTTCTGACAAAATCAGATTTACTCAGGACTGTTTCCACTCGGACTTTAATACAGCTACACCATTGTTTGGTTTCCATGGTAGCGTGTCTCTTTAGTTGCGTGCGCAACTGACAGTCTGAGAGGGTGAGGAAGAGAGTCACAGTAAACTGAACAAGAATCGACAACTCTACCCTCTGCTCACTCCTTTCCATGCTGCAGGCCGCAAGACAGTGCACTAACAACTACAATAAGCATGTTAATGTTAAGCTAATACAGCTCCGGCGATCCACTAGCCACCCCCCCCCCCCCCCCCCCCCGCGGTGGTTTTGAAATGCTCCCGATTTCTGAGTTCTCAAGGTTGGCAAGTATGACTAGGACACAGGTTACTGATCACATGGCATAGAAAACACATGAGCTGTTTGACAGTAAACACGGTTTTTCCTGCAAAATATACAATTTATCTCGGAATGGAGGGTGTGAGAAAGGTCTGAAAAGGACTCAAATGCAAAGTATTTACCTGCTTACATGCAAAGAAACACTGCACAGACTAAGAGGTAATACATCAAAGGTAGTATTACAAAGGTACAGTCATGTAATTGGCACCAAATTGAGTAAAAATGACATTGAGATTCAGAGCCTTTTCTAACAGGACACACACACATCTCTCCCAGACACACACACAGTGTAGTTGTTGCTTACATAGACGCTCTCTCTGTCCTATAAACTGCAATAAACCCAACACACACACAGACACACCGTAAATCTCACCATAATACGCCCTCGGAGTGTACGTGTGTGTGTGTGTTTGTGCTCCTCTGTGTGTGTGTGTGTTTTATAGGTGTTGTAAATTTGGCTGCCGGCGTTGTTTTTATCAGCATATTCGCAAGCTGTTTAGCCAACGGTGCAGATGTCACTGTTACGACCACACACGCAAATATACGGAGAAACACACACGTAAAGAGGCAGAAACATGTGCACACACACACGCACACACGCACACACACATAGGGGCGTTTTAAAGTGTTTATACAGTGTGGTGTGTGTGTGGATAATCCCATCTAAATTCACCTGTGTGTGTGTGTGTGTGTGTGTGTGTGTGTGTGTGTGTGTGTGTGTGTGTGTGTGTGTGTGTGTGTGTGTGTGTGTGTGTGTGTGTGTGTGTGTGTGTGTGTGTGTGTGCATTTGCATCTGCCTGCATAAGCCCATATGATTTTGTTCGCTGTGCATGCATGCATGTGTGTGAAGGTCAGCGCAGGAGTGTGTGTGTGAGTGTGACTGTGTGTGTGTGAGTGTTATTTGATTAATGCTGAGAACCGTGGAGTGTTTAGAAAGAGGTCGCGACCTTTCAGCTTCCATTCAATCAGACAGAGAGAGAGAATACCTCTATCCTCTTTTTTTTCTAACCTCTCTCGCTCTCTACTCGATTTTTTTCCGTGCCCCTTGAGAATCTGATAAGCCTTAGTCAGCACACACACACACACACACACACACACACACACACACACACACACACACACACACACACACACAAATACTAATAAAGCAACTCCTTATTTACCTGGAGCAGCGGTGACCACACTTGAGCTACAAAAAGTGTGTGGACACAGGTTTAAAAGGCCTCTTGTGTCAAATAAAAAAAGACACATTTTAAGGAGGCGCTATTATACCTTTTGGGGGGTTTTCCCTTCCCATTTCAGCACCCTAAAATGTTTTTATTTAAACCTTTTGTTCCTTAACCCAAATTAAATGAACCATAGCATTATAACAGATTAATTGTTGTGTTTGACATCAGATCAGAAATCACTTTACGAGTATTTCTCCTTAAATTCAAGAGTTTTTTGTGTCCGTTTTGCCTAAAAACCATCAATCCTGGATGCATTTTATTGTCATTTCTATACCTGAAACAATACACACACCTTTTTAACTGCAGGTAAATATTCTTGCCGATAAATTGGAGCAAATCTATTCAGAAATATTGTGAGAAATCATCCCATAAAAGTATATAATGTCGCTGCATTTTAGTGTCTTTAATTGTGTAGTGTCCAGGTGTCTGCACATGCACCTCTCTCTTGGATGCCTTTCAGTGTCTTATCACACTCTCACACTTTGGTAACTGCAGGTAAATGCTCTTGAGGATCAATTAGAGCAAATCTACTCAGAAATCTAGTGAAAAATCCTCCCATAAAAGTAAATAATGTTGCATTTTAGTGTCTTTAATTCTGAGATACGTCCAAAAGAAATCCCATGCAGTGTCCAGGTGTCTGGACACACTTTCGTCCACACCTCTCTCTCCGTTGTATCTCCCGATCAAGTCTTTCTCTGAGTCAACACTTTCTCTTTTTTCTCCCATGTCATCTCTTTCCCTTCCTCCCCCCTAGTATCTGTTAATTTGCTCTCTATCTCCCTCTCTTTGAACCTCTCCTTTAGCCCCTGCGGCCCCAGCCAATTACACACTGTTTGTCCACCCGTTTTCAATAAAACACTGCTTCCCTTCCTCCATTCCTCCTCCTCCCTTTTTTTTATTTTTTCCTCCCTCTCTCCCCCTCCGTCCACCCCCGACTGCTTCCGTCCATTTCCCTCCCGTCGTTCGCTTTTTCTCATTTTTAATTAACTTCTTTTGTAACTTGGAAGCGACCCCCCTCTTCTTCTTCTTCTTCAACATGCCTCTTGCACTCCCACACTGTATTTCTCACACACACACACACACACACACACACACACACACACACACACACACACACACACACACACACACACACAACACACACACACACACCACACACACACACACACACACACACACACACACACACACACACACACACACACACACACACACACACACACACACACACACACACACACACACACACACACACACACACACTTGGCCTTGGTGTGCACGCACAAACACACATATAAATGGAGGTTAAACATGCTATTTACATATCAATTACAGCCAGACACCGAATCAATGATTAATGTGCGCTAAGATTAGCTAGCTTTCGCTAATCTGCTGCTGTTTAACCGTGTCCAAGATTTTGACTTCGAAACACATTCACTTTCACTCTTTGATTCAACGACTTGTGTGCAAATGTGTTTAAGGTTTTACAATTGAATGAGATTTAGATTCAAATCAGGTCAGAAGTCTTCATGTAATTGAGTGAATTCGGATTAATTTGTGCTAGTTTAGCAGCCGTTTTTTTAGTAGCATGCTAGCTTAGATTCCTACGGTTTTTGAAGAATGAGTTTACACTTCTGCTGAGGAATTAGTTTGGTGATTTGATTATTTGAAATTAGTTATTTAACGAGATAAATGGTTGACTTACTGCTGGTCAATTTCAGTCAATGAACTAATGACTTTGTGCTTTCATATTGATTAGCGCTAGCTGCTAGCTTAGCCTGCTAGCTTGTCACTATCCTCTGGGAAACTGCAAATCATATTTGACTTACTTAAATAGATTGATAGACATTACATATGATTTTAAAGTTATATGAATCATTTTGGACCTAAACTGTTCATAAATCAATGGTATTTATTGACCTCTGTTAGCTTAACGACATAGCAGTCTTCATGTGTCAGTCTAAAGCAGGGGTGTCAAACTCAATCAGCATTATGGTTGCACTCAAAAGGCCGGTTGTAACTATATAAATATACATATATAAATATATAATATATATAAAATTATGTGTTATATTACATTATTGCCTCTGAATTGGATTATTATCGGATAGGATAATAACTTAGTAATTAACTACCAACTACGTCTGAAAGCAGAAGTCCAGGGCAAACAATAGCAAGTCTCTTCAGTGCGCATGTCACAAAACGAGATGCATTGTGGGACATGTAGTTTATGGGCAACCTGATTCTGCAAAGCGGCAAGTAACCGTATATATTAAAGGTATTATATTCTTTGCAAGCTCTTGCGTGGCCACAGAAAATGAAGTTGCGGGCCGGATGTGGCCCCCGGGCCTTGAGTTTGACACCCCTGGTCTAAAGCCTAAATAGATCAACTTTTTTATGAGAAAAAGGGGAAATCTTCATATTTGAGAGGTTGAAAACAGCATTATGTGCCATGTTTGTACATCTCTAGTCTGGATTAACTCTAAAACTGCTAGACAAACTTAAAAATATGTGAATTTTTTGTAAAATATATAAAAGAAAGTCGTAAAAAAGCTGAAATATTCCGGGTAAACGTGTAAAAAAAGCCCATTTCTGCTTCTAAACGTATTTACCAAAGCAGACAAACTTTAATTGTAGGAACTGGCCACCGTCACAATTAAAATGCCAGTTAATGAACGGTCTTTATGTGTGACTGCTTTAAATTTCACTCGGCTTTCATCTAACAGTTTGTGGTTTTATTGGTTTGACTGTGCTTTTATGTCAGGTTGCAGTATGTGAGTTTTACTGGCATTGTAGCTGCGGTTTAATTTGACTTTATTATAATCCTGCAGGCTATTCACGTGGGTTTCATATGCATTAAGACTGCAACCCTCATTCCTAAGAGTTTTCTGTATGTTCTGTTAAACTTTGTTTGCGCTTCAATATCTAATCATTCTTTAACATATCATATGTTGTTTGCTATTGCACTCGTGCATAAAACACTTCTGTGTTAATGAAAGAATGACCTGTTCATTCAAGAGGAATTAAGAGATTAAGGGTCTTTTGAATGACTGATCTGGAAGAAAAATAAAAAAGACTTCCTGCACCACAATACTTTGATGATAAACAACTCTCCCTTCGTCCATGCATCTGTCGTTTTCCTTCTACCTGTCCCTTTCTATTTTAACTGCAGTGATTTATTGGTGGCACCAATATGTCGAACGCACACCAACAACAAAAAGAAGAAGGAGAGGTGAACGGAAAAATAGATACAGGGTAAAACAAAAAAGAAAGAAAGACAAAAAGATGTAGTGCAAACTAACACGGACTCAACTGTTACAAGAGCATGAACACACACACACACACACACACACACACACACACACACACACACACACACACACACACACCACACACAACACACACACACACACACACACACACACCCACACACACACACACACACACACACACACACACCACACACACACACACACACACACACACACACACGAGGGTTTTTTTGACAGCAAAGCATGTATTGTTGCATTGTTTCCTTTGAGTAGAAAATTACAGTGGACCGGATCGCTTCAATGACAAGCTATCAAAACGACAGCATGTCTGCCCGCGCACACACACACACACACACACACACACACACACACACACACACACACACACACACAGGCTATCACATACTGTAGTGTACACACACGCATACACATTAACAGAAATGCGCCATCAATGATAAACTCATTAACTGTTAAAACAATGTTTCCCGATATCCACACGAGGAACTCTTTCTCAACAACAGACTGCAAACACATAAATCCTTTAAATACAAATATGCAATTGTGATGGTTTGTAAATCTTAAAGGGGACTTATCGTCCTCATTTTCAATCCTGTCGTGTGTGATATGTGTGTGTGTGCATGTGAATGGTCTGCAAAGGCTAACATCCCAGAGTTTCTCTCCCACACACACCTGCCTGAAACACCTCCATTAGAGGGTGACCAGAAGCAAAGAAACTCTCCGTTAGAACCCAGGAAAGATCTGAGAAAGCTGACATTAAATTAAGTTAAAAAAACACAGAAAACATATAAATATCTTTAGAATTTAAAAATATTAAACTGTTAACTTTAGGTAAGAGATTTCTCCCTTTAATAATAGAAGTTGTCTTTTTTTTTATTACTTTATTGCTGTTGTTATAACTCAATTGTCTTGTCTTTCTTGTATGTTAACAATAGATGAGTTTAGGAAGTTGGCACCCGACTGAAACATGTTTACACACACACACACACACACACACACACACACACACTCCCACGCTGGTAGATGATGAGAACTTCTCCCTGCGCGGACGTCTCAGTCAGTTTAACCACTGTTATTATTCTAATCATGATGACATGTTTTTAACTGGATTATTATACGTTTTCATTAATAACACGCTGTCTGCTGGGAAGGTTTTTTTTTGACGGGCAGGGTGGTGACAGACCACACACACACACACCTAGATATAAGTGCAATGAAGGCAAAAAATAAGAGTTTTTTTATAAGAAAACACACATGACATGTTTTCCCACTCATAATTACAAATTACTCTAAGTTAAAGTTTTTGTTAATAACACGCTGTCTGCTGGAGTTTGTGCATGACTGGTGGGCGACACACACACACACACACACACCGATATGCATGCATGCTCTTGTCATGTTTTTAATTGATTTCAGCAATAATTATTTTCATAACAACACACACACACTTATCTGTGTGAGTTTTAAAAATGAGCCATAATTATGTTTTCTTTCCAGTTTTTTATTAATAACATGTTGTCTGACACACACACACACACACACACACACTGCCCTCTCTTTACCCTCGCTCTCTGTTCTTCTTTCATCTCCTCCTTCCCCTCTGACCTCCCCCTTTTCCTCTCCCTCTCTCTTTGATATTGCAGCTCGCTCTTAACTGTAAATCTGTCACACACACACACACACACGTCTGACAGACTGTCACAATAAATAGAGAGATAAGACCAGGTGGAAGAAGAAAAGAGGGGAGAAGGGGGGAGGGTGAATGACAAGAAGATTGAATAAAAGAGGATGAGAGGAGAGGGAGGAGGTGACGATGAAGAGGAGACAGATGGACCGAAACGAGGAAGAGGAGGAGAGGAGGGGGAAACAGAAGGACTGAAAGGAGGTGAAAAGGAAAAGTTAGGCTGGTAAAGGAGGAGAGGAGACAAGGGGAGATGAAGGAAACTTGAAGGGGAAGAGACTGATTGAAAAAGTAGAAGAGGAAGTAGGAAAGAAGGAAGGGAGGACAAGGAAGGAAAGGGAACAAGGACGGACCGAAAAAAGAGGACGAAAAATGGTGAGGACTAAAAAAGAGAGGAGATAGAATGGTGGAAACGGAGGAAGAGAGTAGAGGAAACAAGGGAGGATCAAAGGATGGACGATAAGGAACTAGGAGGACGAAGAAGTGGAGCGAAGAAAGATGAAGAGAAAGAAGATGGAGAAAAGGGGAAGAAGTCAATGACAGAGTTTAACAGATGAAAGGAGCAAGTGAAGAGGAGGAGATTAAAGTGAGGGAGGAAGAGGAGAAGAGGAAGAGAGGAAGAGGAGGAGAGGAAGAGGAGGAGAGGAAGGAAAGAGAGGAGGAGGGATGGAGACATTACCTGGTGAACGAGAGGGAGAGCTGTTGTGACGTTTCCTAATGCGATTTCTAAACCAATCTGCTAAGTGCACCTAAGAGACGGCGTGTGTGTGTGTGTGTGTGTGTGTGTGTGTGTGTGTGTGTGTGTGTGTGTGTGTGTGTGTGTGTGTGTGTGTGTGTGTGTTGTGTGTGTGTGTGTGTGTGTGTGCGTGCGTGTGTGTGTATGTGTGAGTGTGTGTGTGTGTTCACAGGCATCATATAATCTTGTTGCAGACAACACCCTCCCTCTCTCACCTCATCGCTCACCCCTCCTCTGTATAAGTACACTTACTGTACAAGTACAAATATGAGAAATGTATAATCCATTTTTGGGGATTTTAGCCTCTGCAGACCATTTACATGCACTAAAACCTTTAGAAACACACACCTGGAACGTGTAAAAAGCATAACGGGCCTCTTTTGAGTCACATTTTCGGTGCACGACTAACACTTGAGTATTTCTGAAGTGTTGTGTAAGTACTTTTACTTCAGTGGAGGATCTGAGTACTTCCTGAAACTACAAGTGTCTCCTTTTTGAACACTGAAAACATTTGGAGACTGAAACAGCCTTTGTGAAACATTATCTATTTCCCCCACACCCACACCCCACAACACACACACACACACACACACACCACACACCACACACCCACACACACACACACACACACACACACACACACACACACACACACACACACACACACACACACACACACACACGGGGGGGAGGATCAGTTCTTCTCCGTGGTGACAGAGGGTCATATTTCTTACTTTGATCTTCACCTCCCTCTCTCTCCCAGTCTCTCTGTTTTCATCCGGAAAACTGAGAGAGAGCATCTTTCACTCTGTGTCTCTCGCCCCGCCGCTTGGTAGGTTGGTAAGTGAAGCATGAAACCACCTCCTCTGCCCCTGAGACACACACACACACACACACACACACACACACACACACACACACACAGGTTGCCGGATAGACAATCTAACGCATGTTGGTGATAACGCCCTGTTATGGAGTGCTGTTGTCGTCTATAACTGCGCTGCAGGCTGGAGTGCATTACACAAGTATTCGATATCATCTTTAGTTGATTTTACTTTTTAATAAGCTTCTTTAGTTTGACTTGTAGTATGCAATAAGATCAAATCCAAACAGGAAGCAGAAGCCTTACAGCGTGCAGTTATCAGACGATAGATGTAGATGTTTAGATGCACTGACGTATATATATGCATACTTGTTTTAAACAGCTGTTCTGGTATCCAAGGAGATTTAAGCGTTTGATTCAGGAACAAATCTGAATCTGGATCCCCTGTTCCTCCATTTTTTAAATAAACGTAATTAAATATAAAAGATTATTTATACTTGTATCGACTTAATTATTGATGGCTTAAAGACTGACGTTTAATCGCCGATCAATACTGACTGATAACGTGTGTGTAGAAGCTGTGAGTCTCCTACACACACACACACTGCAGCGAGGTGACCTCAGCTCCCCGCCGGCCAACGCTTTAACCTTTATCAATTAACCAGGAGCACAAAGCGGAGCTGAAACCAGACACACACACACACACACACAGGAACCAGCAAACAAACACCAACAACACACACAAATATCAGCAAACACACACACACACACAGGCGAATATGAACACTACCGCAGACTAACACACACTCAGATGTAACCCGAGCCAGTGTGACAACTGATAGCTCTGTTTGTGCATGCTAGACAATCACACACACACACACACCACACACACACACACACACACACACACACACCACACACACACACACACCACACACACACACACACACACACCACAACCACACACACACACACACACACACACACCACACACACACACACACACACACCACACACACAACACACACACACACCACACACACACACACACACACACACACCACACACACACCACACACACACACAGACAGACATACCTCAGCCAGAAGGCAAAACAACTGACCGAGTGTGTGTGAGAGTGTGTTTTACAAACCACTGTGCTCCATTAAAATAACTTAATGCTCCATGTAAAAGAATAACAAACACCAAACTGATGAAAGGAGTTCACGCTGAGTGTGTATGGATGTTATTCAGAGTGTGTGTGTGTGTGTGTGTGTGTGTGTGTGTGTGTGTGTGTGTGTGTGTGTGTGTGTGTGTGTGTGAAGCCGCAACCCCTCACCAAAACAAAACGACTCTGCTCCCCGTGTCTCACAAACAATACGACCTCCATCATCTGTGTGTGTGTCTCAGTGTGTGTGTGTGTGTGTGTGTGTGTGTGTGTGTGTGTGTGTGTGTGTGTGTGTGTGTGTGGGCTCTAACAGCCTGCCGTGATAAGGAGAGCCCAGAATAACACTCCCGACATCAGCAACCCTCCCTCCTGTCACTCACTATCGATTCAACCTCACACACACACACACACACGCACACACACACACACACACGCATCCTACACACTGTTTTATAAAATAACTTTTACTTTTTCCACGCGTCTTTTTAAGAGTTAGAGTTTGAGTTATTGCTGTCAATATTTAATGTTACAAAGTTAGCAGTATGTGATTAAGAAGATATCTCCTTAACATTGTAAAGTATTTTCACTACTTTTGACTATATTCAGGTGACAGGTTGCATGTTATGCCTCGACTGCGACATGTTTTCATGCTCTGTTGTGATTGGTCGACCGCTTAGAGAAGTCCCGCCTCTTAGCCTATCAAGTACAATGTGTTGAAGCGCTAGCCAATAGGAGCGTGAATGTTACATATTGATGTAACTAGCAAAAGATAATCGGAAATAATATGCTCTGATAATATAACACATCCGGTCCTTTTGATAGTTTACGTGCATTTTGCGGTTAATACTTTTAGACTTTTTCCATCAATTAACAACTTTTTTGCTAATTTTACTTAAGCTACCAACGATCTGATTGTTTATTGCATCGTTATAGTCTTAAAAAGTGCTTCAAATATGAAATAACCCCAAATATATGGTCCAAAAGTGGCGCCACGAGGTCAGATAGTCGTTGCATTTTAACACACACATTTGGTTACCGAGAAGACAAAGTATGCAGAAACACAGCGGGGCTTTTCTTTCTCTCTCTTCTCTTTCTTAAAGCATTTAATTTTTCCCTTTCTTTTCCAGAGAGTAACATGGAGAGAGTGTGTGAGGGGGGTGTGTGAGAGAGTGTGAGGCATTAGAGGAATGTCAATATGATTGGAGCGAGAGGAGTGTGTGTTCGCTGTGCGTTCAACAACAATAGCTCTCCAGCCGTGTTGTTCCATGCGCATTCACATGATCCATTATTACCCCTGACATGTACCGCTGGGTGTGTGAGGCGCCCAGAAACAGAGATTGAGATGAAGAGACAAGAGGTGAGGAAGAGGAAGAGGAAGAAGAGGAGGAGACAATTAGCCAGAGACAGGAATACACTTCTCGATGGCGAGTGTTAGTAGAAAAGAGACAGAGAGAGAGAGGGTGATAAAGAGACAGAAATAGCGGAAGAAAACAGAGACATTTGGAGCTTAATAAACTATAGACCAGTGTGTGTGTGTGTGTGTGTGTGTGTGTGTGTGTGTGTGTGTGTGTGTGTGTGTGTGTGTGTGTGTGTGTGTGTGTGTGTGTGTGTGTGTGTGTGTGTGTGTGTGTGTGTGTGTGTGTGTGTGTAGGGTCACTCTCCAACAATCCAGTGACTCCACAGCAACACAATACACTGTTAATAATTAGCCGATACGGAACAACCGCCATCTATCTCTCTCTCTTCTTCGGGCGACACAAAAATAACCAAGCTGACACACACACACACACACATACCATGTATACATTACTTCAGGGGACATAACATTGACTTACATGCATTTCCTGGGGACTTATCCTAACCTTAACCATAACCAACACATGCCTAACCCTAACCAAGACTTCACCTTAAAATGAATGATTTCCCTTATGGGGACCTCCATTATGTCCCCATAAGGGAGGCAAGTCCCCACATTTGACTGTGTAAACAGATGTAGGTCCCCAGAAGGATGGTAATGCTAGGACACACACACACACACACGATGACATCAGTGTGTTCCGCACTGCGATCCCCTCATGTGAAATTCCAGGACTTTGAAGGAGTTTCCAGAAATAAGTCGGAGCACAGAACGCTCCTGATGTTTTCTCCCAGGATGGAAACGGAGCAAGTGCATTCAGGAAAGGTCGGACAGTGGGCCACATACGAATAATTAGTCCCGTTAAAAGTTAGCTGAGTTAGCCGTTAGCGCTTCCTGTTAGTGTTGTACCCATTGATGCATTGACCACTATCACTAGATTACTTTGATACATCCTAGTTCTCAAGTTAGTTAGTTCTCTGTATCTCTCGGTGGGTTTAGTGGTTGTTATTATTCCCAATGGACAAAGAGATAATTGTATCTTCAGAAAGTGTAAGAAACAGCAACTTCTGCCTCTGAGGAAAGGGACAATGTTGGTGCAAAATGCAGCCGAGGGTTTTGAAGTGTCTTCATTACCTCACCGACAAAAGGTGCTTTTAATTTGGGTTCATTTGTGTCATGTTTTAAGAAAATGTGTCCAACTTCTAAAAGGGGATAAACTCTACTCTAATGTGTTTAAAATATCAGTAAATCTCCTGTTTTCTTGACTTCTCGAGTCTGGAAAAAGCCTTTAGAAATCCTTGTAACTCCTGGAATTTGATACAATCATTTGGGAGGTTATGTTTTCCCTTTATAGCCGAACAATACTGAAATATACAACAGCAGTGACACAAAGAAATGGACTCTAATCGGACGTGAAATCACACCAAACTAACTTCTGATTAAAGCCAAAAGATTCTCCACTAAAGGACATTTTGCACATGCACCTGCCATTTACATTACAACAACATTATTATCTTATTACTAATCCTGTGTATACGTTTTTCCCCAATTTCCATTGCCAAAATACTCTGCTTCAAACGCCAATAAATACAACTTCACTTGGACCGTCACACAACCATCTTTCTGTGGTGAATAAACAACAAGGTCTTTGCATTTCAACACAATTCCGATCCAAACTGAAAGGGTTTTTCACCACAGCCTCATCTAATAACCTTCTTTATGCAGAGGATTGCAGAAAGAATGATTTTGTGCAGCACAAAAAACAGTTTGTATCTAGACGTGGAGCGTATTGTGTAGCTACATCTTTAAAAGAGAGTTGTCTTCTTCAGATCTCTTAATCATTAAATATTTCTGTCATTTACAAGCGTGTGAGAGAGGTGCTTTTACAGTAGAGCGGCTTTCAAAATGGTGGCGAAATCCAGGACGTCACTTTAGACTTTTAATTTGGAAGGTGAAAGAAGCAAGTGACAGGTCTACACACACACACACACGAACGAACACACACACAACCCCTATGCCAAACAGGCATTAAAAACCCTCTATATAGCGTCTGTTTACACACAAACACCCATCAAAGCTGCACAAAACACACTCTCACAGGAAAGCTTTCAGCCTCACACACACTTTCACTTTCTCACACACACACACACACACACAAACACACACTTCCATCAAGCTGCAAAGTCGATACAGTAAAAGCATCATTTTCAACACCTAAGCAAAATAAGGAAGGGTAGTGATAACAGAGCAGGAAGTCGATCTGGAATAGCATTAAGCAAACAGGTCAGCCAGTCCATCATTCATTTTCAAAGGATGTGTATAAATAGCTGAGGAAAACTGCCATTCTCTAAAACACTGATACAGGAACATCACAGGGATACATGCAGATAGTACTAACACAATGCATAAGGGGACATAATTGAAGAATATGTCATTTTATAGTAATTATTTGAATGTTTTTGGACTTTTAGGGCAAACTGGGAATCGTTATGGGACTTAAAAATGACAGAAAAGTCAATAAAAGACCAATTAGGATGTATATTATTAAGTGTTTGAGTGATTGTAAAGGAAGTGTGACTTAATAAAGACACAAAATAAGAAGTAAAACAAACATTTTTGAGTTGTTTTTGGGTGTCTGCAGATGCACACTCTGAATATTATGGGAACAGGATTTTTAAGGAACATTAAACCTGAGACTATAGAGGCAGTACGAATATGTGGCAAGAATATTTAGAAACACATGCAAAAGAAATCTTTGAATATGGGAGACATATCCCGGAAAGTGAGTAAAAGTTTGGCTGCAGACACACTGGGAAGTTGTTGAGAAACCTGCAGCGGATCGGACTCTCTTTACGGCATGCAGAGTTCCCGGACTTGTGCATGAACATTAAAGAAGATGTAGGCTATCATGTTCAGAGACGTGTGTATGAAAGAAATGGAGATTTAAAGAGTTCCCGGACTTGTGCATGACAATTTAAAGAAAATGTATCGTGTTCAGAGACTTTTGAATGAAAGAAAAAAGAGATTTAAAGAGTTTCCCAGACGTTTGCATGAATATAAATCAGATTAAAGAGTCCACAGACCTGGCGCTGGTGCAGTCCTGGTACAGGATCTCGAAGTCCTTCTTGGAGATCAGCTTGCATCGGTTCACGCCGGGCTGGATGGCACCGAGTCCCCGCAGAACACGCACCTGCTCCACGGTGCAAACCACCGGCGCGATGTCCAGTCTCTTCAGCTTGGTGTACACCGTGTGCAAACCCCCCACCAGGTGCTTCAGGAACAGATCAAACACCTGCGGGAGACAGATGAGCTCCTGGCCGTCCGTCCCGAAACTGGCCACCTTCACTCCATGCACTTCCACCAGTTTGCACTCGCTACACAAGGTGGAGGAATTCTGGTTCTGATGCTGCCAACAAACCGGGAGAACCGGGGTTCAGACCGGCGGTGTGAAGAGATCCCAACCCGGCCAGTGAGCCCCCTGGTCCGGGCAGGAAGGCGCTGAGCATGCTGCTGGTGAGCCGCGGGGACAGGGAGTGGGAGGAGTGGGAGTTGTTGTTGTTGTTGTTGTGTCCCGGACTGGAGGAGCTCTGGAGAGGGTCCGGGGCAGAGCGGTAGAGAGAAGCCGAAGTTGGGACGCCTGAGCCCGGCGTGAGGAGAGGAGGAGAGCCGGGAAGCGACATGGAGGTGGTGGAAGTGGAAGAAGAAGAAGAAGTGGAGACACAAACTCTCTCCTTTTCTCTCTCTCTCCCTTTCACACACACTTTCTCTGCTTCTTAAGTTAGGACAGAACACACTCTTCTGATTGTTTCCTGTCACTTTTTCCTCTCCACACTGTTATCCGCGCGTGGAAAGCGGACTGTCCGGTCTGTGCGTAAAAGAGACTGGTTCAGACTCCGGGTCTCAAGCCCCGCCCCCTACACGCATGATTGACAGTTGATGGGCCAATCAGAGAAGAGCAAGTGTGGGACTGGAGGAGTGATTGGCGGGGAAAGAGAGGAGGACTTTATTACACCCCCATTGATAGTGTGCGTGCGTGCGTGCGTGTGCGTGCGTGTGTGTGTGTGTGAGGGTATCAGTCAGATCTTTCCTTCTGCTGTTTCATAAACTTTCTCACGGACTGCTTGAGTTGCAAACGGGAAGTTTTTTATTTGTCTTGTGTGTGTGTGTGTGTGTGTGTGTGTGTGTGTGTGTGTGTGTGTGTGTGTGTGTGTGTGTGTGTGTGTGTGTGTGTGTGTGTGTGTGTGTGTGTGTGTGTGTGTGTGTGTGTGTGTGTGCAGTAGTGGCTCACATGCGAGCTCTGGTGGCGAGATGGACACACTGATCAGCAGGTGGATACATTAGGAAAGGTTGGATAGAAGGAAGGAAGGAATTAAGAGAGGAAAGAAGGAAAGGCTGGATAGGATTAAACAAAAAAGGAATAATTAATAGGAGACTTGACCGAAAAAGGGAGGAAATAGGAATTTAGGAAGCATGGATAAGTAGAGGAAAGAAGGGGAGGAGGAAAAACGAATTGACTTGTGGTGATAATTTATATCACAAAAGAAGAAGAGAGGGATTAACAGAGACTATGGAAGAATAAGAAAAGAGATCATGTAGCAGCAGAGAGAATTAATTATGCGTGTGTGTGTGTGTGTGTGTGTGTGTGTGTGTGTGTGTGTGTGTGTGTGTGTGTGTGTGTGTGTGTGTGTGTGTGTGTGTGTGTGTGTGTGTGTGTGTGTGTGTGTTTAAACAGTGAAATGGGATTGAGCGGTGTGGATTACAGCCAGACGGCTTTCATAATCCCGTGTAATGTCATTACACTGAGAAACCCTGACTGCATGAAAGAGGAAGACGAGAAGAAGACGGAGAGAGAGGGCGACGTTTAAAAAAGAGAGAAAGGATTTACTTTGTGTAAACATCTGGGGTTGTTAACGTCACACACTTATGGTAAAACAAATGTAATATTAGGACATAACAACGATATTAAAATGAATGAAAACTAGTAGGAAAAATGTAATAAATACGAAATAAATAGAAATTAAATTAAATACTTAAAATACTTGTTACAAAAATGTAAAAAAATATATTAAAAAAGTATACTTCTTAAATTAAAGCCATGTTTGTGAAAATGGCCAACAAACGTACACCAATAAGAATATCAGTAAAGGTACAAACACACAGGTGAAGGGGGAACGGAGGGTCCCGGGGAAAAGGTGATAATAAAAGAGTGAGACAGAGATAATCGAGAGGCAATAGCTCGTCTCTCAGGACTCATCAGGACCGACGTGAGGCCGGACTCACAGACAGAGAGAGATGAGGGCTCAGCCGAGGTGAATATCTCTCAGCGGGGTTATAACGACCCACATGAACTTGGACTTTGGGATGTGGAGAGGAAGAGGAGGAAGAGGAGGAGACAAGAGACGGGAAGTGGAAAAACTTGTCTGCAAAATGCTCTTCATCCCCCGCGAGAGACTGGGATGAAGGAGCAACACAAAGCCCGTTAAATAACCTGCATGGATGATGTCACACCGCTCTGAGCCAATCAGCAGCGAGTATCACAGCGTTTTTGTTGCCGTTTTGATCGATAAAGGCAACGACAGAGGGTTTCTCATTCCACACATTTGATCCAAAATCTAGCTTTTGGATTCATTCAGGTGTAATCTCATTCTCCATCCTGTGACTAAGATAATACTGACTTTTAGTTTCCATCCAATAATAGCGGCCATTTTCACAGGATGTTGCCAGTATCAGCAATAGAAAAGTATGCTAGGTTTCTTTTTGCGTTAAGCAGTAGGTGGCACCAATTAAAAGAGCGCCAGTTGGTCATTAAATTGTGAAGAAATATGTTAAAAAAGTTCGATGGAAAGAGGCATTAGTTGACTTTGAAGTCGCTGCGTCATTATTTAGACAAGCCTCAAAATGTATTTTAGTGCAGCGCCACCAGCAGGTTGAAATAGGGAAAATATCTCAACAACTATTGGATGGATTGTCATGTGGTGTTAATGTCCCCTCAATATGCATTCTCCTTTACTGCCATCGTCTGGTCGAATATTCATTTTGTGTAATGAAATTAAAAAGTAGCTTAATTTGGTTACAAACTGTCCAAAGTAGAAGTTTGTCAGGACGATAAGAGGTGAAATCGAAAAGTTGCTTTACCATCCACTCTGTGTTCCTGTGATTTCTCTCTCTGTGTTTTACTTCTGAAATCCACATGAACGACAGCAGGGAGGAAAATAATTTCATTTGTGAGTGAAGAGAAACTCCCAGGGCGAACATTCATCACCTGACAATGATGAATGTTCGGGGGAAAGTTACCTTCACTGAAACTCAGCGAGAAAACACAGCATAAAGTTTGACGATGATGTTTTAACATGGCTTTCAAGAGACATGTTTTGAATGAGATGTGAAGCTACAAATATATAGACATTGTATTCATTGGGACAAACCCCTTGAGATGCACCGTCTCGTTTTCAAGGGGGTCCCGACAATAGCAACAACTTACAGACATACATAAACAAAAAGACAAAAAGCAAAACATGACACAAGACAAACCACATGCAGTCTGTTAAGGGAAATTCAAGCAATGCACACAATCATTACACTTTGAGACAGTTGAGCAAATCAGTTTCATCAATATCATTAATAACAAGTACAGACCAGTTGAAAGTGAGATAACAATGCATGTTTAAATAAACCCAATGATGACAGAGATCTAATAGCAGCAGGTAAAGTATTCCAGTCAGTTGGGGCTTTAACATGAACGCTCTTCTGCCAATCAATTTTTTTTGCAGAGGAGACAGAGAAATACATCTGAACAGAATGTCTAACTTGATGATTTGGTGAGTAGGGTACAAAATACTGCTTTAAATAAGGGGGATAGTTAAGATAAATGCATTTAAATATCAGCTGAAGCCAATGCGTGTGTCTTCTTACATTTAAAGAAGGCCATTTAAGTTGGTTATCCATTGGGCAGTGATGTGTACGAAAAGGACAACCAAGAACAAATCTGCATAGTCTGGTGTAGGCTATGTTGAGTGGAGCAAGATCTGATTTATGTGCATTTTGGTAGACAACATCACAATAGTCCATAATCGGAAGAATAAGTTGAGAAGCAATTCTCTTTCGGACACTGACATCCCCTTAGGCTTTTGCAAAATGACCAAATAAATGCACGTCATTGTGAACTAAAGCCGCATTATAACGATTGTGATCAGATGTCATTGTTAGCGTTCTCTTTCCGCTCTCATTGCATCGTTTTTGGTCATTTCAATTCAGTTCAAATATCTTTCATTAGTAACTAAATATGTCTACTAAGGCTTTGGCTTTGCAACCACTTCAATTTTTTAAGTTTTTACTTGGATCTTGAACCAAAGAGTTGCAGCTGCATATCACAGAATCGACGGGAGGTAAGAGGAGAAAGAAATAAACCAGATAAGATGAAGAAAAGGAGATAGTAACATAAAAACACACGCACGCACGCACGCACGCACGCACGCACGCACGCACGCACGCACGCACGCACGCACACACACACACAGCTGCATCTGAGCCATCACTAGAGGCTATCAGGATTTATTTAGCTTTTTATTTATACAAGCTTAAAGTCAAACCAATCCATCTCACACACACTGGCCTCAAGCTTTCATTACTGTGTGTGTGTGTGTGTGTGTGTGTGTGTGTGTGTGTGTGTGTGTTGTGTGTGTGTGTGTGTGTGTGTGTGTGTGTCAGATGACATTGCCTGCATGTAAGCAACTTTCTGTTTGTGATGATATACAGTAATTCTAAGACGACACGTGTGAGTATGTGTGTGTTTATCTGTGTGTGTGTGTGTGTGTTTATTCGTGTGTGTGTGTGTGTGTTTATTCGTGTGTGTGTGTGTGTGTTTATCCGTGTGTGTGTGTGTGTTTATCCGTGTGTGTGTGTGTGTTTATTCGTGTGTGTGTGTGTGTGTGTGTTTATCCGTGTGTGTGTTTTCCCATCATCTTCGGCACCTCCAGCCATGATGATGTTGAGGACGGCGGCTCAAGTTGTGTTCTTTAATATCTAATTCAACAACACAATTACCAAGTGTCCAAACTGCAGCGCGAGGCGGAGTGACAGCGACGCTTCATTTCCATACAAGCAGCTTTTAAAAAAGAATATAATATCATCGGCTAATTTAAAACACCATGGACACGACAAATATTCAATAAAAGATCCTCTCGTTTTACACCTAAATGGGGCAGCAATAGTTTGTGCCCAAAGTGATTGTTAGAGGTCACGTGCGATTACGTAACTACCACCACGGTTTTTGCACAAATAAATACAAAATACTGTTAATATTTACATTCAGGACGAATAAAGTCTTATCTTATCTTATCTTATCTTAGTCACATGTTGTTACCAAATTTGATAAACACATTGTACATAACAGTGTGTTTTATAGGTATATGTAAATTACATTGCATTTAGCTGACGCTTTTATCCAAAGCGAATTACAATAAGTGCGTTCGACCAACAAAATACAACCTTGAAGAAAACAGAATCATATAAGTACATCAGGTTTCATAGAGCAAAAACATTTCAAGTGCTACTCAACTGGCTTTAGGTAAGCCAGTCCTTTATTAGTATATAAGTGCTTTGTTAATAGTTCTATTGCTCGAAGTGGAGTCGAAAGAGATGAGTTTTCAGTCTGCGCCGGAAGGTGTGTAAGCTATCTGCTGTCCTGATGTCAATGGGGAGCTCATTCCACCATTTTGGAGCCAGGATAGCAAACCCACGTGTTTTTGCTGATGGGAACTTGGGTCCCCCTCACAGTGCGGGTGCAGCGAGTCGTTTGGCTGATGCAGAGCGGAGTGCACGTGCTGGGGTGTACAGTTTAATCATGTCCTGGATGTAGGAAGGGCCAGATCCATTCGCAGCATGGTACGCAAGTACCATTGTCTTGAAGTGGATTCTAGCAGTTACCGGAAGCCAGTGAAGGCAGCGGAGGAGCGGCGTGGTGTGGGAGAATTTAGGAAGGTTGAAGACCAGACAAGCCGCTGCATTCTGGATGAGCTGCAGAGGTCGGATGACACATGCAGGTAGACCAGCCAGGAGGGAGTTGCAGTAGTCTAGGCGTGAGATGACGAGAGCCTGGACCAGAACCTGCGTGGCTTTCTGGGTCAGCTGGGGACATATCCTCCTGATGTTGTAAAGCGTGTATCTGCAGCAGCGGGTTGTAGCAGCGATGTTTGCAGTGAAGGACAGTTTGTTATCTAGGATCACACCCAGATTCCTTGCAGTCCGAGTCGGGGAAACAACAGAGGTGCCGATGTTGATTGTTAGGTCAAGAGTGGGACAATCTTTTCCCGGAAGGAAAAGCAGTTCAGTCTTGTCAAGGTTGAGCTTGAGGTGATGAGCAGACATCCACTGAGAGATGTCAGCTAGACAAGCAGAGATTGCGTGCGACGACCTGGGTCTCTGAGCGGGGAAAGGACAGAATTAATTGGGTGTCGTCAGCGTAGCAGTGGTATGAAAAACCATGCGGGCTAATGACAGTTCCGAGCGAGTTAGTGTACAAGGAGAAGAGGAGGGGACCAAGAACAGAGCCCTGAGGGACCCCTGTAGTTAATTGACAAGGGTCGGACTCTGACCCTCTCCAAGTTACCCTGTAGGTGCGGTCTTTGAGGTATGAGGTGAGGAGGGAAAGTGCAGAGCCTGAAACTCCAAGTTCTTGGAGAGTGCGAAGGAGGATCTGATGATTCACCGTGTAAATGGTCTGCAAAAGGCTAAAATCCCTGTGTCCTCCATTGGACTCCTTTCTTACTATAGTGACATCACTATGTAACACTCATGCTCCTATTGGCTATCTCTCCAACACATTGTACCTGATAGGAAAAGGGGCAGGACATCTCGAAGCGGTTGACCAATCAAATGTTATTCTTGGTATTGTTGTTCCACGTCTTCCAACAAGTAAGCAAGCAAATGTGCGACGATTCAGGATATAAAAATACGTTCTTGGTGTACCTTTTGTACGGTAAAACATTTTCTTAGTTATGTTTCTTGAATTCTTACTATAGCGTGATGTTTATTACTGTGGTGTAAAAAAATATATGAAAAGGACCTTGTTTAGAAGCTAATGAGACTCTTTTAGATGGTGTTTCTCAACAGCACTCGAGCAATACGACTGTAGGTAATTCAGAATTAGCTTCGAATACTTCAAACCAAAATATTTGTGCACAAAACTGTGAGTTCTTATGAAGCTTTTCACATTTTATTTCGTGTTAATTTGTTTCTATTCTGACAGTAAATGTTCTCATTTTAAATAAATGAATGACTTTATGTTCGTCTGTATTTTCGGCTTTTTATTGATAAATCAGTGCCCGAGTTTGCGAAACAAACCTTGAGACAGAAACGGGGGACAGTTATTTTACGCCATTAAAAATGTTCCTGGGTAATATCAGGTCTGGTGTAATAAAGCCGGAGCTTCCTCTCTTTTCTGTCCCTCTCTGTCCTCCACCTCTCCTTCCCTCTCTAACCTTCATCCCCCCTTCTCTTTATCACTCTGCTAATAAAACCTGCTCATCCAGAAAGAACAGACTTTAGAGGAGGACGGGGGAGAAAGACAAGGGGGAGGAAGACAGAAATGAATGAGGGAGAAAGACAAGGAGAGAAGATGGAGGGACTTAAGAGAAAGGAGATAATTAAGGACACAGCATTTGCAATAGTAAGATTTTCTGGCTCAAATCGATTCGTTTGAATTTAATTGGAACGATTAGTGGATTCGCTCACAGAATCCAACTTTTGTTAACTTTGACACGGGAATTAGTGCCGTTGAATGATTTTAAACCGTCTCGTTTGTGCTGACCTTTGAGGGAACTTATTGAGGAAACTAAACAGCGTCGCACCATTTCATTTCATTTAACCATTACATTAACCTGCTGCACAAAGAGAGGCCTGGTTTGCAATACAGCTGTATACTGAATAAAACTCTTGAATAAACCGTTAGAGAATTGTTACATGATTTAGGAACATACCCACATGTTTTATAAGACTGAAAAGATCGCCATTCATTTGCCTGGCTTAGCAAACATCCTGAAGTAGCACCATATGGATATTATAGTGTTGATACGTTAGAAGCAGTGTTTCCGCCAGACCAGGGCTGAGAGGGCGTCCACCCTGAGCGGGGGGGGGGGTTGAATTTTGACTAGAGCCGTCCCTTATAGAAAGAGTCTTTTTACGTTAGTGAGCCGGATCATTTGGCTCGGCTCTCTTAAAGCGCCGGCTGTGTCGGCTCCCAAACGGCTCTTCATGTTACCACAGTTTACCACGGAGCCTCAGTTTCTCCGCTGCGAGGCTCTGGTGCTCGCAGCTCACGCGCGTGCTCCACTAGCACCGCTCATCGCGTCCAAATCGTGCACGTTCCGTGTTGTCCTGTAGCAGCCACCGCCGATGTCGGGGAAACGATCCTCAATACCACCTGACTCCTTTGCCCCTCCAACAGAGGGATGTCCTTGTCCTTTTTCCTTTTCGTCATTTCAAGCGATAAAAACTCTCGATCTTCTCTCGAATTATTAATATTTTTGGACGCCCTCGGATCGCGTTCAGGGCGTCCCGAGCTGAATAAGGGCGTAAAATGACGGCAAGACGCCCCCTGGCGGAAACGCTGGTTAGAAGTAATACAGAAATCGGCAAATCGCTGTTTGGAAGTGGTGTTACGGAAGTGGCCATGAGGAAGGGGATATCTGGAAGAAGGGATTCAGAATTAGCGAAACAGAAGTGGCCTTATGAAAGAAGGGATACGAAATTGGCCGTACAGAATTAGAGTTTGCGGAAGAAGGGTTACAGAAAAAGCGAGCTGGAAGTGACAATACGGAAGTAGGGTTAAGGAGGAAGCGTTACGGAAGAAGCGTTACGGAAGTAGGGTTAAGGAAGAAGCGTTACAGAAGAAGAGTTACGGAAGTGTCTGTATGCAATTAGCCTTACGAAAATGGCAATATTGGAGTGTTAATACAAAAGTGGTCATGCGGAGGTGGGCATACAGAATTAGCCATTTGAAAGAAGCAATATGGAAGTGGCCCTACGGAAGAAGCAAGAAGAATGTGGCCATAGTTTGCAGAAGAAGCGTTAGATCTGGAAGTGGCAATACAGAGGAAGCGATAAGTAATTGTCTGTACGGAAGTAGTCTTACGAAAATGGCAATTTTGGAGGGGTCATACAGTGGCCGTACCGAAGTGGCCACGCAGAAGGAGGAAGACATACGGAAATAGCAATATGGAAGTGGTCGTACGGGTGTAGCCATTTGGAAGTGGCCATGCAAAAGTAACGATTCAAAAGTGGCAAGAAGCAGGGATACGGAAGTGTCAAATACTACAGTATGCATATGGAAGTATACAAAAGAGGCCGATAGTAGCTGTGAACAGAAGTGGGAATATGGAGGTAGTCACAAAAGTGGCTGGTTTGGTTTGCACAAGGAAAAAGAGGAACAATTATGAAAAGAGGGGATGCAGAAACGAGAGATTTAGGGAAAGAGCCTCAAAGTAACTATGTCCTGATTCAGAGAGCGAAAGAGGCCAGAAACACAAACCTCATGCCTCTCTCTCTCTCTCTCTCTCTCTCTCTTCTCTCTCTCTCTCTCTCTCTCTTCTCCCCCTTTATTCTCCCCCTTTATTCTCCCTCTCTCTCTCTCTCTCTCTCTCTGTTCCTGTCGTCTTTGCCAGCAGCGATGTCTTCAAACTCTGATTGATGATAGTTGCCGTCGGTTACCGGTGTGTCCTGCTTTTTAGTTTTTACCAAAATACTCTATCCTTTCCAAACTTTTCAAAAAAATGCAACTGCTGATGTGAAAGTCAACTCCCCCCTGCTGAGGTCTCAAGTGTGTGTGTGTGTGTGTGTGTGTGTGTGTGTGTGTGTGTGTGTGTGTGTGTGTGTGTGTGTGTGTGTGTGTGTGTGTGTGTGTGTGTGTGTGTGTGTGTGTGTGTGTGTGTGTGTTTTCAGTAATGCAAGGTCCTTTATACAGAAAGTAAATGATAAAAGGACAATTAATGGTATGAGAAAACATTTGAATAATGTTGGATATCTGTATTTTTTCACATATATTCTGAATGTTTTACATATTGTTTGGGGACATTTTCTCATATTTTTTAACGGTGTTTTTCACACTTTGTTCACAAATCCTTTCCAGCATTTGACTGCTGATGTTCCTTGATGTCAAAATCAAACAGAAGCGACACAATGTCCTTACCTACTCAGCTGGTTAACTAAACTGCAGCTCCATTTTGCACACACACACACACACACACACACACACACACACACACACACACACACACACACACACACACACACACACACACACACACACACACACACACACACACACACACACACACACACACACACACACACACACACACACACACACACACACACACACACACACTTCACGAAGGATGAGTCCTTAAAGTGATTAAAGCACAGTTACACTGACGCAAATTACACGTCTGACCTTAAATTTATATTAAAAATCCTGGATTGAAATGGTTGTGTGTGTGTGTGTGTGTGTGTGTGTGTGTGTGTGTGTGTGTGTGTGTGTGTGTGTGTGTGTGTGTGTGTGTGTGTGTGTGTGTGTGTGTGTGTGTGTGTGTGTGTGTGTGTGTGTGTGTGTGTGTGTGTTTTCAGTAATGCAAGGTCCTTTATACAGAAAGTAAATGATAAAAGGACAATTAATGGTATGAGAAAACATTTGAATAATGTTGGATATCTGTATGTAGTGTCTCTACTTTAAAGAGTCCTCTCCTGCTGATGTTCAGGTGTATATCAGTATGTAGTGTCTCTACTTTAAAGAGTCCTCTCCTGCTGATGTTCAGGTGTATATCAGTATGTAGTGTCTCTACTTTAAAGAGTCCTCTCCTGCTGATGTTCAGGTGTATATCAGTATGTAGTGTCTCTACTTTAAAGAGTCCTCTCCTGCTGATGTTCAGGTGTATATCAGTATGTAGTGTCTCTACTTTAAAGAGTCCTCTCCTGCTGATGTTCAGGTGTATATCAGTATGTAGTGTCTCTACTTTAAAGAGTCCTCTCCTGCTGATGTCCAGGTGTATATCAGTATGTAGTGTCTCTACTTTAAAGAGTCCTCTCCTGCTGATGTTCAGGTGTATATCAGTATGTAGTGTCTCTACTTTAAAGAGTCCTCTCCTGCTGATGTTCAGGTGTATATCAGTATGTAGTGTCTCTACTTTAAAGAGTCCTCTCCTGCTGATGTTCAGGTTTATCTCAGTATGTAGTGTCTCTACTTTAAAGAGTCCTCTCCTGCTGATGTTCAGGTGTATATCAGTATGTAGTGTCTCTACTTTAAAGAGTCCTTTCCTGCTGATGTTCAGGTGTATATCAGTATGTAGTGTCTCTACTTTAAAGAGTCCTCTCCTGCTGATGTTCAGGTGTATATCAGTATGTAGTGTCTCTACTTTAAAGAGTCCTCTCCTGCTGATGTTCAGGTGTATATCAGTATGTAGTGTCTCTACTTTAAAGAGTCCTCTCCTGCTGATGTTCAGGTGTATATCAGTAAGTAGTGTCTCTACTTTAAAGAGTCCTCTCCTCCTGATGTTCAGGTGTATTCAGTATGTAGTGTCTCTGCTTTAAAGAGTCCTCTCCTGCTGATGTTCAGGTGTATATCAGTATGTATTGTCTCTACTTTAAAGAGTCCTCTCCTGCTGATGTTCAGGTGTATATCAGTATGTAGTGTCTCTACTTTAAAGAGTCCTCTCCTGCTGATGTTCAGGTGTATATCAGTATGTAGTGTCTCTACTTTAAAGAGTCCTCTCCTGCTGATGTTCAGGTGTATATCAGTTTGTTGTGTCTCTACTTTAAAGAGTCCTCTTCTGCTGATGCTCAGGTGTATATCAGCATGTAGTGTCTCTACTTTAAAGAGTCCTCTCCTGCTGATGTTCAGGTGTATATCAGTATGTAGTGTCTCTACTTTAAAGAGTCCTCTCCTGCTGATGTTCAGGTGTATATCAGTATGTAGTGTCTCTACTTTAAAGAGTCCTCTCCTGCTGATGTTCAGGTGTATATCTGTAAGTAGTGTATCTACTTTAAAGAGTCCTCTCCTGCTGATGTTCAGGTGTATATCAGTATGTAGTGTCTCTACTTTAAAGAGTACTCTCCTGCTGATTTTCAGGTGTATATCAGTATGTAGTGTCTCTACTTTAAAGAGTCCTCTCCTGCTGATGTTCAGGTGTATATCAATATGTAGTGTCTCTACTTCAAAGAGTCCTCTCCTGCTGATGTTCAGGTGTATATCAGTATGTAGTGTCTCTACTTTAAAGAGTCCTCTCCTGCTGATGTTCAGGTGTATATCAGTATGTAGTGTCTCTACTTTAAAGAGTCCTCTCCTGCTGATGTTCAGGTGTGTATCAGTATGTAGTGTCTCTACTTTAAAGAGTCCTCTCCTGCTGATGTTCAGGGGTATATCAGTATGTAGTGTCTCTACTTTAAAGAGTCCTCTCCTGCTGATGTTCAGGTGTATATCAGTATGTAGTGTCTCTACTTTAAAGAGTCCTCTCCTGCTGATGTTCAGGTGTATATCAGTATGTAGTGTCTCTACTTTAAAGAGTCCTCTTGTGCTCATATTCAGGTGTATATCAGTATGTAGTGTCTCTACTTTAAAGAGTCCTCTCCTGCTGATGTTCAGGTGTATATCAATATGTAGTGTCTCTACTTTAAAGAGTCCTCTCCTCCTGATGTTCAGGTGTATATCAGTATGTAGTGTCTCTACTTTAAAGAGTCTTCTCCTGCTGATGTTCAGGTGTATAACAGTATGTAGTGTCTCTACTTTAAAGAGTCCTCTCCTGCTGATATTCAGGTGTATATCAGTATGTAGTGTCTCTACTTTAAAGAGTCCTCTCCTGCTGATGTTCAGGTGTATATCAGTATGTAGTGTCTCTACTTTAAAGAGTCCTCTCCTGCTGATGTTCAGGTGTATATCAGTATGTAGTGTCTCTACTTTAAAGAGTCCTCTCCTGCTGATGTTCAGGTGTATATCAATATGTAGTGTCTCTACTTTAAAGAGTCCTCTCCTCCTGATGTTCAGGTGTATATCAGTATGTAGTGTCTCTACTTTAAAGAGTCCTCTCCTGCTGATGTTCAGGTGTATATCAGTTTGTAGTGTCTCTACTTTAAAGAGTCCTCTCCTGCTGATGTTCAGGTGTATATCAGTATGTAGTGTCTCTACTTTAAAGAGTCCTCTCCTGCTGATGTTCAGGTGTATATCAGTATGTAGTGTCTCTACTTTAAAGAGTCCTCTCCTGCTGATGTTCAGGTGTATATCAGTAAGTAGTGTCTCTACTTTAAAGAGTCCTCTCCTCCTGATGTTCAGGTGTATATCAGTATGTAGTGTCTCTACTTTAAAGAGTCCTCTCCTGCTGATGTTCAGGTGTATATCAGTAAGTAGTGTCTCTACTTTAAAGAGTCCTCTCCTCCTGATGTTCAGGTGTATATCAGTAAGTAGTGTCTCTACTTTAAAGAATCCTCTCCTCCTGATGTTCAGGTGTATATCAGTATGTAGTGTCTCTACTTTAAAGAGTCCTCTCCTGCTGATGTGCAGGTGTATATCAGTATGTAGTGTCTCTACTTTAAAGAGTCCTCTCCTGCTGATGTTCAGGTGTATATCAGTATGTATTGTCTCTACTTTAAAGAGTCCTCTTCTGCTGATGTTCAGGTGTATATCAGTTTGTTGTGTCTCTACTTTAAAGAGTCCTCTCCTGCTGATGCTCAGGTGTATATCAGCATGTAGTGTCTCTACTTTAAAGAGTCCTCTCCTGCTGATGTTCAGGTGTATATCAGTAAGTAGTGTCTCTACTTTAAAGAGTCCTCTCCTGCTGATGTTCAGGTGTATATCAGTATGTAGTGTCTCTACTTTAAAGAGTCCTCTCCTGCTGATGTTCAGGTGTATATCAGTATGTAGTGTCTCTACTTTAAAGAGTCCTCTCCTGCTGATGTTCAGGTGTATATCAGTATGTAGTGTCTCTACTTTAAAGAGTCCTCTCCTGCTGATGTTCAGGTGTATATCAATATGTAGTGTCTCTACTTCAAAGAGTCCTCTCCTGCTGATGTTCAGGTGTATATCAGCATGTAGTGTCTCTACTTTAAAGAGTCCTCTCCTGCTGATGTTCAGGTGTATATCAGTAAGTAGTGTCTCTACTTTAAAGAGTCCTCTCCTGCTGATGTTCAGGTGTATATCAGTATGTAGTGTCTCCACTTTAAAGAGTCCTCTCCTGCTGATGTTCAGGTGTATATCAGTATGTAGTGTCTCTACTTTAAAGAGTCCTCTCCTGCTGATGTTCAGGTGTATATCAGTATGTAGTGTCTCTACTTTAAAGAGTCATCTCCTGCTGATGTTCAGGTGTATATCAATATGTAGTGTCTCTACTTCAAAGAGTCCTCTCCTGCTGATGTTCAGGTGTATATCAGCATGTAGTGTCTCTACTTTAAAGAGTCCTCTCCTGCTGATGTTCAGGTGTATATCAGTATGTAGTGTCTCTACTTTAAAGAGTCCTCTCCTGCTGATGTTCAGGTGTATATCAGTATGTAGTGTCTCTACTTTAAAGAGTCCTCTCCTGCTGATGTTCAGGTGTGTATCAGTATGTAGTGTCTCTACTTTAAAGAGTCCTCTCCTGCTGATGTTCAGGGGTATATCAGTATGTAGTGTCTCTACTTTAAAGAGTCCTCTCCTGCTGATGTTCAGGTGTATATCAGTATGTAGTGTCTCTACTTTAAAGAGTCCTCTCCTGCTGATGTTCAGGTGTATATCAGTATGTAGTGTCTCTACTTTAAAGAGTCCTCTTGTGCTCATATTCAGGTGTATATCAGTATGTAGTGTCTCTACTTTAAAGAGTCCTCTCCTGCTGATGTTCAGGTGTATATCAATATGTAGTGTCTCTACTTTAAAGAGTCCTCTCCTCCTGATGTTCAGGTGTATATCAGTATGTAGTGTCTCTACTTTAAAGAGTCCTCTCCTGCTGATGTTCAGGTGTATATCAGTATGTAGTGTCTCTACTTTAAAGAGTCCTCTCCTGCTGATATTCAGGTGTATATCAGTATGTAGTGTCTCTACTTTAAAGAGTCCTCTCCTGCTGATGTTCAGGTGTATATCAGTATGTTAGTGTCTCTACTTTAAAGAGTCCTCTCCTGCTGATGCTCAGGTGTATATCAGCATGTAGTGTCTCTACTTTAAAGAGTCCTCTCCTGCTGATGTTCAGGTGTATATCAGTAAGTAGTGTCTCTACTTTAAAGAGTCCTCTCCTGCTGATGTTCAGGTGTATATCAGTATGTAGTGTCTCTACTTTAAAGAGTCCTCTCCTGCTGATGTTCAGGTGTATATCAGTATGTAGTGTCTCTACTTTAAAGAGTCCTCTCCTGCTGATGTTCAGGTGTATATCAGTATGTAGTGTCTCTACTTTAAAGAGTCCTCTCCTGCTGATGTTCAGGTGTATATCAGTATGTAGTGTCTCTACTTTAAAGAGTCCTCTCCTGCTGATGTTCAGGTGTATATCAGTATGTTAGTGTCTCTACTTTAAAGAGTCCTCTCCTGCTGATGCTCAGGTGTATATCAGCATGTAGTGTCTCTACTTTAAAGAGTCCTCTCCTGCTGATGTTCAGGTGTATATCAGTAAGTAAGTGTCTCTACTTTAAAGAGTCCTCTCCTGCTGATGTTCAGGTGTATATCAGTATGTAGTGTCTCTACTTTAAAGAGTCCTCTCCTGCTGATGTTCAGGTGTATATCAGTATGTAGTGTCTCTACTTTAAAGAGTCCTCTCCTGCTGATGTTCAGGTGTATATCAGTATGTAGTGTCTCTACTTTAAAGAGTCCTCTCCTGCTGATGTTCAGGTGTATATCAATATGTAGTGTCTCTACTTCAAAGAGTCCTCTCCTGCTGATGTTCAGGTGTATATCAGCATGTAGTGTCTCTACTTTAAAGAGTCCTCTCCTGCTGATGTTCAGGTGTATATCAGTAAGTAGTGTCTCTACTTTAAAGAGTCCTCTCCTGCTGATGTTCAGGTGTATATCAGTATGTAGTGTCTCTACTTTAAAGAGTCCTCTCCTGCTGATGTTCAGGTGTATATCAGTATGTAGTGTCTCTACTTCAAAGAGTCCTCTCCTGCTGATGTTCAGGTGTATATCAGCATGTAGTGTCTCT
>CM053242.1:2590987-2603487 GCA_028583405.1 Pogonophryne albipinna
CAATAAAAAAGACTTTTAACTAGCGGGGGTGTATATCACTTCACCGCATAGGCATCGCAATTTAAATCTATGTATTAATTAAAATGCACATGTGAATGTGTGTGTGTGTGTGTGTGTGTGTGTGTGTGTGTGTGTGTGTGTGTGTGTGTGTGTGTGTGTGTGTGTGTGTGTGTGTGTGTGTGTGTGCGTGTGTGTGTGTGTGTGTGAGACGCCGAGGTTTCTGGAGCGAGGAAGGGATCAACACTCTTTAGCGGAGATAAAGAGAGGGAGAGATTTGAAGAGGAGTGATAGCAAAACATGGATGTGATTCAGAGAAAACGAAGAAGAAGAAGAAGAAGAAGAAGAAGAAGAAGAAGAAGAAGAAGAAGAAGAAGAAGAAGATGAAGATGAAGAAGAAGAAGAAGAAGAAGAAGAGGGGATCGAGGGAATGTGTGAGAGGTGGAGATAAAATAAAGAGAGAGAGAGGGAGGAAAGGGGGGAGAGAGAGTGACTGCTGTGTGATTGGATAAGCGCCAGTGACTCTTTGAAATTGCGATCCCCTCAGATATGCATTTCAACGTATATAGCTTAACTTTTTCTCATAGATAACAGCTTCGTTAGCCCAAACACTTTGCCAACTTGAAAGCGCTTTAATTCCCCGTGCGGCCTCTTTGGTGATTGATCTGCTTTGAAGGGAGGTTTTCACAGAAGAAGAAGAAGAAGAAGAAGAAGAAGAAGAAGAAGAAGAAGAAGAAGAAGAAGAAGAAGAAGAAGAAGAAGAAGAAGAAGAAGAGACGTTTTAATGGCGGCCACACTTATGTTGTTCTTGATTGCGTCACTTTATACCTGGATTTTGTCATTTTAAACGTATCATAAGTTCATTTCTCGTCAAAGCCGCCAATAGGGATGTTTTAAATGGAAAAGAGGCAGAAGAAGAAGCAGAACAACATCAACAACAACAACTAGAGGAAGTAGAAGTTACATTTTGACGGTGGCCAAACTTATTTTGTCCTGGATGACGTCAGTTTTGTAAATGTGTATGCATCACATGTACATTTCTCAGTGCTCGCTGTTTGTGTGAAACCTGTGGGATTTTTAACATTTCAAGGAGTTCAAATAACGTAATTTTTTTTACAAAATGACATTTATTCACTTCTTTTCCCTATTGTAGAACGTCAACACCGGCCTGATTCCTCCGTTTCACTTGGAGACTAGCAGCATGTTAGCTTAGCTTAGCACAAGTTCAGCGGAAACAGCTTTGTCGTAAGGAAGTACAATGACTCACTTGAGTGTATAATAACTGAAGGGAACGTATTTAGTCGTGGATTACGTTTCATTTAGACGTATCACAAAGACATTTCTAATTAAAGTCCACAGAAGTCTATGCAGGGAGGTCACTGAGGGTGTGAAGCCAAATCAACGGTGACTTCTTAACATTTTCTTCCGTCACTCCAAATAACGTTAAAAAAACCTACTTGTTTTATAGGTTTTAGAAGCAAAAGAGGTGAAGAAGAAGAAGTGACGTTTTCATGACAGCCAAACTTATTTTGACCTGGTTTTCGTTTTTCTACATTTCTCATCAAAGTTGCCAATCGGTCGCCGTTTGTGTGAAACCTGTGCGACTTTTTAACATTTGTAGGCGTTACGTTACTTCATATAACATATTAAAATGTACGAAATTACATTTATTAGCTTCTTTTCCCGATTGTGGAAGATCAACACCGGCCTTATTCCTCAGCTTAATTTGGAAAGCAAAAATCAACGTTGACTTTTTGATGCAAAAGAAGCCAAAGAAGAAGAAGAAGAAGAAGAAGAAGAAGAAGAAGAAGAAGAAGAAGAAGTGACGTCTTTATGGCGGCCAAAACTTGTGGCGACGGCTCTGAGGTGTTTTCGGGGGTTTGGGATGCAACAAAGGTGGGAAATAATTGAGTCCTAACAGCGTTGTTGAAGAGCGGCGGTGAGTTAGTGGCTGTGTTTCGCTGCCAAGGCTTTCCCCAGACCCTGAAGGCCTCTTCTGAAGGTAAGCTCAATAAAACACCTGGAGGTTAGACTGCAGCAGGTGAGTCTGATCAGAGTCAGGCTGCTGCAGGAGCACAGCAGCACACTGCACCAGAAACTCTTTCAAATGGATTTAAATGGAGTTGTAGTTTTACTATTGAAAGGGCAGCAACACCACACAGAGAAGCGCATGCATAGAGATGTAAAAACAACAAAAAGGAAGGGGGAAATAACCTTAAACTAATTCTTATAAATGCAGAAAGGACAATGCACGTTTATTTAAGTATTTAATGTGAACACTCTGAAGTGTATAGTCATTTTGAAGTCAGATTAGTCTTCTGGAAATGTGTCCTTTACGATAACATGTGATAATTATTCACAGAATTCAAATGTTCTTTGAAGACGGTAATTAAAAAAAATGAAATCAGTCGTTCTATATTGCTCAACCCTATAGGAACTATAGATGTTACATGTTGTACCTACAGTATACCAGCAGTAAAACACACACACACACACGCACGCACACACACACGCGCATGCACACACCACAGGGGCAAGTACAAACAACCTCAGTGCACAAAGAAAAAAACAGACATCAGGTTTAAACACACACACACTTCATAAAGCTACCACACACACACACACACTTCATAAAGCTACCATACACACACACATACACACACACACACACACACACACACACACACACACACACACGGAGTCTCCGCAGGGTGTTGGAGGGAAAAATGATGAGAAGATCAATCATCAGCTGTCAACAGTAGCTAATAGAGTATGAGAACAACATATTAACTATACTGGTTAGATTAACACTCACACACACACACACACACACACAACCAACACACACACACCAACACACACTAATGCAATGCTACCTATTGATCAGTTTCAGATTTGATTAGCTTATCAGTCAAAAATGATCCGTAAAACTGCAAAACCCAACAAAGATCACTACCTTTGAGCGAAATGCACCTCAGCACTTGTGCCAAAGCACACTTTTAACTGTGTTGATGATACAAAAAAGGTGTTTTATTGTACCTGTGATTCCCTCCTGTGTGTTTGGTGGAAAACAGATTGATCTCCACGGAGAGACTCTGGCACCGCGGCTGTGCTTTCCTCCTGAAAGCTGCCAGAGAGGAGAAGGAGAAGCATTTCATTTTGAGCGAAGATGGAAAGCTGGAAATTCACCTGGAAGAATGTGAGAGCTTTTTAACTAAAGCCCGAAACGCTCCAACAAGGCTGACGTGATCTGAGAGGAGGATAAATAAAGAAACGTATTGTTTACAAGTCCAAATAGTAAGTTCACATAACACGCAGAGATGTGGGGATATGTCATCGAAACAAACCAAGGAAATTAGAACAAAATAGTTGGAAAATGATCGCTATCCCATCAACATGTTTAGAACTGAAGAATATTAAAAAATGTCCTGTAGCTTTTTTGGTTTTATTCCAATATAAATAATTGTTCAGCAGCATCTAGTGGCCATTAGCGGTACTGCATCACCCTGAACATCACATTAGCTACTTAGCTGTACAAATGTACTTAAACCAATCAACATGACAAATATCGTCCAATCAAAACAAGGATCATCATCAACTAAAACTGCTGTAAAACGATTACTAAAAAATATATAATTTTTTGAAGCAACCATTAATATCTTTGCATTATTTTAACTTTATTTGCTGAACATTATATGGGAAGTTCAACACCATATATATTTATTATTTAAATACGGAGCTACAGCCAGCAGCCTGTTACTGCATTTGATGTATCTAAATGTTTTATTTCATATATATTTAGCGGTTTTTAAAAGTACAACATTTGACAGCAGCATCTAGTGGCCATTAGTGGGACTGCAGCCTCATTCATGTTAGCGTCACAGATGTAACTAAACCACGACTATAACTTGTAATTGTTATTGTGGTGTCAGTTTTTAGAACAATTACAGTATTTTAAGCACAAACAAGACACACACACACACACACACACACACACACACGTACCTCCGTTTAAAGTGTGTGTATAGCATTAAAGGCTAAATCACATTAAAGAGAGACACAATTAAACTGAAAACAGAATTGACTCTCAAACAGGAAACTACAGTCGCACTCCTTTCTTTGACCTCCTTAATGATCCATTACAGCAGTGTGTGTGTGTGTGTGTGTGTGTGTGTGTGTGTGTGTGTGTGTGTGTGTGTGTGTGTGTGTGTGTGTGTGTGTGTGTGTGTGTGTGTGTGTGTGTGTGTGTGTGTGTGTGTGTGTGTGTGTGTGTGTGTGTGTGTGTGTGTGTGTGTGTGTTGACCTTTCCCCAGTGTTAGCCATCACAGGAGGTATTAATGGACTAATCACATTAAACAGAGAATCATTAATCATCTCCCCTCAGCGCTGTCACTGCCACGCAACGCCTAATCAACTCTATTGTTTACACCACACACACACACACACACACACACACAAAGGCTGGCATGAGGCTGGCACAAGCTCTGATGCACACACACACTCGGGGGTTGAAACGTGCAATTTTCAGTAAAAACACCTTGAAATTGATATAAAAAACACATTTTGCAGCTAAATCTCTATTTTCTCTTTCTTTCATATTTTCTTAATTTTTTTGCATGTTTTCCTTATTTGTCATCTTTTCTCTTTCCTCTTCTTCCTCTTCATGTCTCCTGTTTCTTCCTCCCTCCCCCTTTCTCTCCCCTCCATCACCCTCCGACTCTCCATCTTTCATCCTCTCCTCTCTGTACGCTGTTTTGCTGATTCAGCAGCGGCGTCATTAAGATGCCTGGCAAAAGGCAACACACACACACACACACACACACACACAAACACACACACATAAACACACACACACACACAAAGAAACACACACACACACACACACACACAAAGAAACACACACACACACTTGGCATCTTTAATAATCAGACACACAAAGCTTAAAGTGACACCATGCTGAACGAAGCTAAATACGTCCAAAAGTTAATTTAAATCCGTATGTTAATGAAATTTCCGCCTTCGTTGCTGATTGGCTGTCATATTACTGAACGTTTCGTTGTGTTTCTGTCGATAAATCCCCAAATGTAAGAACGTTTGAGTTTTGATCTGATATGTGTTATAGTGCAGCAAATCTTTTTCTATGATGTTCTAACTCTTTAAAGTAGAGACACTACATACTGATATACACCTGAACATCAGCAGGAGAGGACTCTTTAAAGTAGAGACACTACATACTGATATACACCTGAACATCATCAGGAGAGGACTCTTTAAAGTAGAGACACTACATACTGATATACACCTGAACATCAGCAGGAGAGGACTCTTTAAAGTAGAGACACTACATACTGATATACACCTGAACATCATCAGGAGAGGACTCTTTAAAGTAGAGACACTACATACTGATATACACCTGAACATCAGCAGGAGAGGACTCTTTAAAGTAGAGACACTACATACTGATATGCACCTGAACATCAGCAGGAGAGGACTCTTTAAAGTAGAGACACTACATACTGATATACACTTGAACATCAGCAGGAGAGGACTCTTTAAAGTAGAGACATTACATACTGATATACACCTGAACATCAGCAGGAGAGGACTCTTTAAAGTAGAGACACTACATACTGATATACACCTGAACATCAGCAGGAGAGGACTCTTTAAAGTAGAGACATTACATACTGATATACACCTGAACATCAGCAGGAGAGGACTCTTTAAAGTAGAGACACTACATACTGATATACACCTGAACATCAGCAGGAGAGGACTCTTTAAAGTAGAGACACTACATACTGATATACACCTGAACATCAGCAGGAGAGGACTCTTTAAAGTAGAGACACTACATACTGCTATACACCTGAACATCAGCAGGAGAGGACTCTTTAAAGTAGAGACACTACATACTGATATACACCTGAACATCAGCAGGAGAGGACTCTTTAAAGTAGAGACACTACATACTGATATACACCTGAACATCAGCAGGAGAGGACTCTTTAAAGTAGAGACACTACATACTGATATACACCTGAACATCAGCAGGAGAGGACTCTTTAAAGTAGAGACACTACATACTGATATACACCTGAACATCAGCAGGAGAGGACTCTTTAAAGTAGAGACACTACATACTGATATGCACCTGAACATCAGCAGGAGAGGACTCTTTAAAGTAGAGACACTACATACTGATATACACCTGAACATCAGCAGGAGAGGACTCTTTAAAGTAGAGACACTACATACTGATATACACCTGAACATCAGCAGGAGAGGACTCTTTAAAGTAGAGACACTACATACTGATATACACCTGAACATCAGCAGGAGAGGACTCTTTAAAGTAGAGACACTACATACTGATATACACCTGAACATCATCAGGAGACGACTCTTTAAAGTAGAGACACTACATACTGATATACACCTGAACATCAGCAGGAGACGACTCTTTAAAGTAGAGACACTACTTACTGATATACACCTGAACATCAGCAGGAGAGGACTCTTTAAAGTAGAGACACTACATACTGATATACACCTGAACATCAGCAGGAGAGGACTCTTTAAATTAGAGACACTACATACTGGTATACACCTGAACATCAGCAGGAGAGGACTCTTTAAAGTAGAGACACTACATACTGATATACACCTGAACATCAGCAGGAGAGGACTCTTTAAAGTAGAGACACTACATACTGATATACACCTGAACATCAGCAGGAGAGGACTCTTTAAAGTAGAAACACTACATACTGATATACACCTGAACATCAGCAGGAGAGGACTCTTTAAAGTAGAGACACTACATACTGATATACACCTGAACATCAGCAGGAGAGGACTCTTTAAAGTAGAGACACTACATACTGATATACACCTGAACATCAGCAGGAGAGGACTCTTTAAAGTAGAGACACTACTTACTGATATACACCTGAACATCAGCAGGAGAGGACTCTTTAAAGTAGAGACACTACATACTGATATACACCTGAACATCAGCAGGAGAGGACTCTTTAAATTAGAGACACTACATACTGGTATACACCTGAACATCAGCAGGAGAGGACTCTTTAAAGTAGAGACACTACATACTGATATACACCTGAACATCAGCAGGAGAGGACTCTTTAAAGTAGAGACACTACATACTGATATACACCTGAACATCAGCAGGAGAGGACTCTTTAAAGTAGAAACACTACATACTGATATACACCTGAACATCAGCAGGAGAGGACTCTTTAAAGTAGAGACACTACATACTGATATACACCTGAACATCAGCAGGAGAGGACTCTTTAAAGTAGAGACACTACATACTGATATACACCTGAACATCAGCAGGAGAGGACTCTTTAAAGTAGAGACACTACATACTGATATACACCTGAACATCAGCAGGAGAGGACTCTTTAAAGTAGAGACACTACATACTGATATACACCTGAACATCAGCAGGAGAGGACTCTTTAAAGTAGAGACACTACATACTGATATACACCTGAACATCAGCAGGAGAGGACTCTTTAAAGTAGAGACACTACATACTGATATACACCTGAACATCAGCAGGAGAGGACTCTTTAAAGTAGAGACACTACATACTGATATACACCTGAACATCAGCAGGAGAGGACTCTTTAAAGTAGAGACACTACATACTGATATACACCTGAACATCAGCAGGAGAGGACTCTTTAAAGTAGAGACACTACATACTGATATACACCTGAACATCAGCAGGAGAGGACTCTTTAAAGTAGAGACACTACATACTGATATACACCTGAACATCAGCAGGAGAGGACTCTTTAAAGTAGAGACACTACATACTGATATGCACCTGAACATCAGCAGGAGAGGACTCTTTAAAGTAGAGACACTACATACTGATATACACCTGAACATCAGCAGGAGAGGACTCTTTAAAGTAGAGACACTACATACTGATATACACCTGAACATCAGCAGGAGAGGACTCTTTAAAGTAGAGACACTACATACTGATATACACCTGAACATCAGCAGGAGAGGACTCTTTAAAGTAGAGACACTACATACTGATATACACCTGAACATCATCAGGAGACGACTCTTTAAAGTAGAGACACTACATACTGATATACACCTGAACATCAGCAGGAGACGACTCTTTAAAGTAGAGACACTACATACTGATATACACCTGAACATCAGCAGGAGAGGACTCTTTAAAGTAGAGACACTACATACTGATATACACCTGAACATCAGCAGGAGAGGACTCTTTAAATTAGAGACACTACATACTGGTATACACCTGAACATCAGCAGGAGAGGACTCTTTAAAGTAGAGACACTACATACTGATATACACCTGAACATCAGCAGGAGAGGACTCTTTAAATTAGAGACACTACATACTGGTATACACCTGAACATCAGCAGGAGAGGACTCTTTAAAGTAGAGACACTACATACTGATATACACCTGAACATCAGCAGGAGAGGACTCTTTAAAGTAGAGACACTACATACTGATATACACCTGAACATCAGCAGGAGAGGACTCTTTAAAGTAGAGACACTACATACTGATATACACCTGAACATCAGCAGGAGAGGACTCTTTAAAGTAGAGACACTACATACTGATATACACCTGAACATCAGCAGGAGAGGACTCTTTAAAGTAGAGACACTACATACTGATATACACCTGAACATCAGCAGGAGAGGACTCTTTAAAGTAGAGACACTACATACTGATATACACCTGAACATCAGCAGGAGAGGACTCTTTAAATTAGAGACACTACATACTGATATACACCTGAACATCAGCAGGAGAGGACTCTTTAAAGTAGAAACACTACATACTGATATACACCTGAACATCAGCAGGAGAGGACTCTTTAAAGTAGAGACACTACATACTGATATACACCTGAACATCAGCAGGAGAGGACTCTTTAAAGTAGAGACACTACATACTGATATACACCTGAACATCAGCAGGAGAGGACTCTTTAAAGAAGTGCCAGGTAACAGGCCTCATATCTTCCGGCTCCGTGAAAGTGTGTAAATGATTAGACGCGGCGAGAGAAGGAGGAACGGAAGGAAAGATTTGGGGAATTCCTGCAGCGGCTAAATAATAACATTACAGAAGAGAAGAGAGGAGGAGGATGAGCAGGACATAAAGATCAAAAGAAAGTGTTAAAGATTAAACCTTAAGATGAAGTTAAGAGGAGAAGAAGAGTCACAAAAGGTTGAGGAAGGACACGAGGAATAAAGCAAGTGACGAAATATAAACCATACAAAGAAATTGAATTAAAGAAATAGTAACATAATAAAAAAGACAGAAAATAAATCAAAGACAGTCATTTTTAAGGGAAAAGAGAGAAAGAATTAGAAAAACTAAACAAAAGAAATAACGGAAAGAAGTCAATGGATTAAAAACGTAAGAAACATAATCAAAAGGAAGGAAGTGAATGTGTGTAAATGAGGATCAGAGGAAAGTCTGTTAGCGTAGAAACGTTTAATTTGTAAGATGAGAGCCGGAGAGCTAACCAAGTGGAAAACATCGTCTGATTAAACCCTTCCTCTGTAATAATGAGATCTACTGCAATCCTTTAACACACACACACACACACACACACACACACCCATTTCAATCCAGGATTTTTAATATAAATTTAAGGTCAGACGTGTAATTTGCGTCAGTGTAACTGTGCTTTAATCACTTTAAGGACTCATCCTTCGTGAAGTGTGTGTGTGTGTGTGTGTGTGTGTGTGTGTGTGTGTGTGTGTGTGTGTGTGTGTGTGTGTGTGTGTGTGTGTGTGTGTGTGTGTGTGTGTGTGTGTGTGTGTGTGTGTGTGTGTGTGTGTGTGTGTGTGTGCAAAATGGAGCTGCAGTTTAGTTAACCAGCTGAGTAGGTAAGGACATTGTGTCGCTTCTGTTTGATTTTGACATCAAGGAACATCAGCAGTCAAATGCTGGAAAGGATTTGTGAACAAAGTGTGAAAAACACCGTTAAAAAATATGAGAAAATGTCCCCAAACAATATGTAAAACATTCAGAATATATCTGAAAAAATGAATCTAATATGTCGGGAAAATTGGCCAGAAAATATTTAAAAAATGACTAAATTCATGTGAAAAATGCAACATAAAAAAAGGAACAATCAGTATTTTACTTTTTGTACTTTTAATACACTTTACGGCACGATCACTACTCTGGCTTTCGACCAGTACTTTTACTCTACATGTCCATTTAGATGATAATACTTTTACTTGTGTGAGGAAAGCAGGACTTAGTGAAGGATTTAAGTAAAGGATCTGAACACTTCTTCCAGGAACATTGTTTCCACGTTCCACCCTCTCTTACTGTTCTTTTAATCCTGCAGCTTTTAATCTCAGAGTAATTGTGGGAGAGAACAAACGTCTGCCGGCTGTGAAATGCGAGCTAACGTGCTTACAGACGTCCTCCTCTGTCTCAGAGACAAATCCTATTTTCAGCTCTCATCGAGAACAGACGGGAGGATAGCTCTGTTTCAGTACCTCATTTAGACACACACACACACACACACACACACACACACACACTCACACACACACACTCACTCACTCTCACAGACACACACACACACACACAGACACTCTCTCTCTCTCTCTCACACACACACACACACTCACAGACACACACTCACAGACACTCTCTCTCACACACTCACACACACTCTCACAGACACACTCACTCTCACAGACACACACACACACACACACACACACACACACACACACACACACACACACACACACACACACACACACACACACACACACACACACACACACACACACACACACACACACACACACACACACACACACACACACACACACACACACACACACACACACACACACACACACACACACACACACACACACACACACACACACACACACACACACACACACACACACACACACACACAGCCTGTTGCTCCAGATAAAAGACACTCAGTGATCGAGAGGCTTCGTTTATATCCTCTCTCCTTTTAAAACCCTCTCATCCTCTTTTCTAAACTCCCGTACGCTCTCTGTGTGACTGGACGGGACACCGTGTGAAGGCCTGCAAAGTACATAGGAATACAGGGTATTACAAACATATTTAATACTATTATGTTAATATTTATTTTTTAATTAAAACCCCTTGAATATGTATATTATTTATATTTTATTTACTCATATATATTCTTATTTTTTAAATTTGTCAGTTTTGGTCTCTTATTTAAATTCCTTTTTTACATTTTGCCATATTATTATATATTTTTTTAATGATTTTTATACATTATCAATAAAATAAATGTATGTTTTGCATCTGTGTCTATTATATTATATTATTATATGACAAACTTTTTTATTATAATCCATTTAAAATGATTGTTTGTAAGAATTTTTATTTCCCTTCATTAGTTCTATCATTTATTATTAATTTATTTCTTGACAAAACAATGAAGCGAAAGACAGAAATGAGAAAGAAGAGGACAAGACAAGAAAGGACAGGTGAGGAGGAGGGAGGAAGAATGAAAGGAAACAGGGAATGAGGAAAGGAATAGAGGAAAAGGAGGTGAAGTTACATAAAAAGGGATTTGATACCAGTTGAATTTGGAAATGAATGAAGGAACGAAACCCAAAGCGCGAGGCAGCAGCAGCAGTTTGTTTTTCCCAGCAGATACGATCTCCTTCATCAGCTTTCTCTCCGTTTCCCCACATCACAATCAGACCTCCATTACCTCCCATTACAGGCCAGGAAACTCTCCTCATTCATTTCACCTTTTCCAAAGCCCCTAAATGTTCGGTGACACAATCAGAGATGTGTTTTCAATTCAGCTCGGAGCCTAATGACTTCCCAACGGCACAGGAAGCGGCTGTGAAGGTCAATCCATCACCCAGACGGGAAGAGATGATATCACAATATGAACGTTTGTATAAGAGTTGTTGCACTGCCGTCACACGCTGAACACGGTGAGGGTACATAAGGGTTACATTCATTTCTCTTTCAACCAGGTCGTCTTTTACTCCAAAAAGTCAGAAATGTGTCATTAAATATCCAGTTTTCCAGGAAAATGCTTTGTTTTAGATTTATTAGCAAATAGTAAGTAATAGTTACCATCAATGTATGCAAGACTCTTGGTTAATGCTTTGAAGGACCTTTTATGAGTCTTTAGCTGTCTTACGTTTACTTCCTGAACACAGTGACATCACTGAAGACTTGCGCTCCTATTGGCTAGCGCTCCAACACATTGTACGTGATAGGCTAAGGGGGAGGGACATCTCTAAGCGGTTGACCGATCACAACAGAGCCGGCCAGCTAACCGATCAGAGCAGACTGGGTTTCAGACAGAGGGTGAAAAGAGCTTGTTGAACAGTAGAGACACTAATATCCCTCCAAATGAAGTTTAAACCAACAGCTGACATTCCCTAGAATCAGA
>CM053242.1:2608487-2613441 GCA_028583405.1 Pogonophryne albipinna
AGTATTGAACAGTGAAAGGACAGTAAAGTATCCGAGTGTGTGCGCAAAGATCTAATCCATCAGTAACATTTGAAGTTGAATAGATTCAGAGCTAGATCCTGTACCTTTACACCTGTTCCTAAAACGAGCATCCTGCATTATTATAATATATCATGGAGGGTTTTTGAAGGGGGTGGAAATATGAATATTGACAATTTAACTTTCTAATGAAATCTCCTGAAAGAATGAGTTGAACACAGTCACAGATGTTAGACGTGTTAACATCTGCAGCGCGAGGTGAACGCTCTGCTGTCGACGAACGGTCACGTGATCAGCCGTGAAGAGAAGAGACGGGTCAACGTGTCGCCTGCAAGGCAGTAACGCTGTCTAAAGAGCGCACGTGTGTGTGTGCGTGTGTGTGTCCCACATTTTCCACGCCCATGCTTTCTCTGTCAGCGGCCTGCGGGACATGAGGAGCATCTTTACAAGAGGAGGAGGAGAAAGGGAAGAAACAATAAAAGGGAGGAAGAGAAATGATGAGTGAATAGATGAGGGGGAATATCAACTATATCCACGCTGTGATAAGTGTGTCTGCTAGTGTGTGTGTGTGTGTGTGTGTGTGTGTGTGTGTGTGTGTGTGTGTGTGTGTGTGTGTGTGTGTGTGTGTGTGTGTGTGTGTGTGTGTGTGTGTGTGTGTGTGTGTGTGTGTGTGTGCTGACCTTTCCCCAGTGTTAGCCATCACAGGAGGTATTAATGGACTAATCACATTAAACAGAGTGTGTGCCCAGGCTGAGTTCCGCGGTGTCTCGCCGAACCCACACCAGTGAGCCAGCAGCAACAGCGAGCCTCGCAACATCCCGCCGAGTGTGTGTGTGTGTGTGTGTGTGTGTGTGTGTGTGTGTGTGTGTGTGTGTCCAGGCTGAGTTCCGCGGTGTCTCGCTGACCCCACACCAGTGAGCCAGCAGCAACAGCGAGCCTCGCAACGTCCCGCCGAGTGTGTGTGTGTGTGTGTGTGTGTGTGTGTGTGTGTGTGTGTGTGTGTGTGTGTGTGTGTGTGTGTGTGTGTGTGTGTGTGTGTGTGTGAGGAAGTCCGCGGATGGGTCCAAACGTAACGGCTCCGCGGACGTAACGTAACGGCTCCGCTGATTGGTCCATTTGGTCCAATCTGCGTAGCCGTTACGTTACCTTCACTATACCCGAAATACGTCACTATACCCAGGTGCTTCCTGGGTAGAGTGACGATGGAAAAAGAGAAACCCCCAACGAGGCGTTCTGGGGCAGCACAGACAGGTCTTCTCTGTGTTAGAGTTGGACTCGCTACAGGGTGCACTTTGAGGGTGTGTGGCTCTGCAGACCGTTCACATGCAGAACAAGCTTCATAGCAACAAGGGGACGGGTGATAACCGGAACAGCATGACATGGGACCGTTAACTAGTCTCCGTTGAAGCAGACACATATCTGAATAATGTCGCTTTTTCAACTTGCAAAGCGTTCATTTTTAATTTGTGTTCTTGACGGAAAAAGCTTGTTCTAAACAGCATGGGAGACATATTAAATATTCAGAACAGAATACTGTTGGAGACGTATCCGTGAGGAAGGGATGGCTGAGAGACAGAGTGATCAAATGTATTCTTACGTTTATTGAAAGGAAATAAAATGCCTAGTACTTGTACGCAGTTCTGTAAACTGTCTTTGTATCGTCTTAAAGTTTAACTAAAACTCTTTTCAATAATTCCATCTCTGTCCTTCCTGACTTTCTTTCTCAATACAATTTGTCCATTTCAGAATCTATACGTTTTGTTTGATCATTTTACTGTCAAAGCAGTCTGGAGAGAAACCTGCACTTTAATCCATTAAGGTAAAAACAATCCCATTTACCCTTAAATTCCCTAACCTCTCTTCCCTTAACGTCTCCTTCTCTCCTTCTCCTCTCTTCCCTTAACGTCTCCATCTCTCCTTCTCCTCTCTTCCCTTAACGTCTCCTTCTCTCCTTCTCCTCTCTTCCCTTAACGTCTCCATCTCTCCTTCTCCTCTCTTCCCTTAACGTCTCCTTCTCTCCTTCTCCTCTCCCCTTAACGTCTCCATCTCTCCTTCTCCTCTCTTCCCTTAACGTCTCCATCTCTCCTTCTCCTCTCTTCCCTTAACGTCTCCATCTCTCCTTCTCCTCTCTTCCCTTAACGTCTCCTTCTCTCCTTCTCCTCTCCCCTTAACGTCTCCATCTCTCCTTCTCCTCTCTTCCCTTAACGTCTCCATCTCTCCTTCTCCTCTCTTCCCTTAACGTCTCCATCTCTCCTTCTCCTCTCTTCCCTTAACGTCTCCATCTCTCCTTCTCCTCTCTTCCCTTAACGTCTCCATCTCTCCTTCTCCTCTCTTCCCTTAATGTCTCCTTCTCTCCTCTCTTCCCTTAACGTCTCCTTCTCTCCTCTCTTCCCTTAACGTCTCCATCTCTCCTTCTCCTCTCTTCCCTTAACGTCTCCTTCTCTCCTTCTCCTCTCTTCCCTTAACGTCTCCTTCTCTCCTTCTCCTCTCTTCCCTTAACGTCTCCATCTCTCCTTCTCCTCTCTTCCCTTAACGTCTCCTTCTCTCCTTCTCCTCTCCCCTTAACGTCTCCATCTCTCCTTCTCCTCTCTTCCCTTAACGTCTCCTTCTCCTCTCTTCCCTTAACGTCTCCATCTCTCCTTCTCCTCTCTTCCCTTAACGTCTCCATCTCTCATTCTCCTCTCTTCCCTTAACGTCTCCATCTCTCCTTCTCCTCTCCTTCTCCTCTCTTCCCTTAACGTCTCCTTCTCTCCTTCTCCTCTCTTCCCTTAACGTCTCCTTCTCTCCTTCTCCTCTCTTCCCTTAACGTCTCCATCTCTCCTTCTCCTCTCTTCCCTTAACGTCTCCATCTCTCCTTCTCCTCTCCCCTTAATGTCTCCATCTCTCCTTCTCCTCTCTTCCCTTAACGTCTCCTTCTCCTCTCTTCCCTTAACGTCTCCATCTCTCCTTCTCCTCTCTTCCCTTAACGTCTCCATCTCTCATTCTCCTCTCTTCCCTTAACGTCTCCATCTATCCTTCTCCTCTCCTTCTCCTCTCTTCCCTTAACGTCTCCTTCTCTCCTTCTCCTCTCTTCCCTTAACGTCTCCATCTCTCCTTCTCCTCTCTTCCCTTAACGTCTCCATCTCTCCTTCTCCTCTCTTCCCTTAACGTCTCCATCTCTCCTTCTCCTCTCTTCCCTTAACGTCTCCATCTCTCCTTCTCCTCTCTTCCCTTAACGTCTCCATCTCTCCTTCTCCTCTCTCCCCTTAACGTCTCCATCTCTCCTTATCCTCTCTTCCCTTAACGTCTCCATCTCTCCTTCTCCTCTCTTCCCTTAACGTCTCCATCTCTCCTTCTCCTCTCTTCCCTTAACGTCTCCATCTCTCCTTCTGCTCTCTTCCCTTAACGTCTCCATCTCTCCTTCTCCTCTCTTCCCTTAACGTCTCCATCTATCCTTCTCCTCTCTTCCCTTAACGTCTCCATCTCTCCTTATCCTCTCTTCCCTTAACGTCTCCATCTCTCCTTCTCCTCTCTTCCCTTAACGTCTCCATCTCTCCTTCTCCTCTCTTCCCTTAACGTCTCCATCTCTCCTTCTCCTCTCCTCCCTTAACGTCTCCATCTCTCCTTCTCCTCTCTTCCCTTAACGTCTCCATCTCTCATTCTCCTCTCTTCCCTTAACGTCTCCATCTCTCATTCTCCTCTCTTCCCTTAACGTCTGCATCTCTCCTTCTCCTCTCTTCACTTAACGTCTCCATCTCTCCTCTCTTCCCTTAATGTCTCCTCTCTCCTTCTCCTCTCTTCCTTAACGTCTCCATCTCTCATTCTCCTCTCTTCCCTTAACGTCTCCATCTCTCATTCTCCTCTCTTCCCTTAACGTCTCCATCTCTCCTTCTCCTCTCTTCCTTAACGTCTCCATCTCTCCTTCTCCTCTCTTCCCTTAACGTCTCCATCTCTCCTTCTCCTCTCTTCCCTTAACGTCTCCATCTCTCCTCTCTTCCCTTAACGTCTCCATCTCTCCTTCTCCTCTCTCCTTAACGTCTCCATCTCTCATTCTCCTCTCTTCCCTTAACGTCTCCATCTCTCATTCTCCTCTCTTCCCTTAACGTCTCCATCTCTCATTCTCCTCTCTTCCCTTAACGTCTCCATCTCTCCTTCTCCTCTCTTCACTTAACGTCTCCATCTCTCCTTCTCCTCTCTTCCCTTAACGTCTCCATCTCTCCTTCTCCTCTCTTCACTTAACGTCTCCTTCTCCTCTCTTCCCTTAACGTCTCATTCTCTTCTTCCTCCTCTCTTCCCTTAACGTCTCCATCTCTCCTTCTCCTCTCTTCCCTTAACGTCTCCATCTCTCCTTCTCCTCTCTTCCCTTAACGTCTCCATCTCCTTCTCCTCTCTTTCCTTAACGTCTCCTTCTCTCCTCTCTTCCCTTAACGTCTCCATCTCTCCTCTCTTCCCTTAACGTCTCCTTCTCTCCTTCTCCTCTCTTCCCTTAATGTCTCATTTCTCCTTCTCCTCTCTTCCCTTAACGTCTCCATCTCTCCTTCTCCTCTCTTCCCTTAACGTCTCCATCTCTCCTTCTCCTCTCTTTCCTTAACGTCTCCTTCTCTCCTCTCTTCCCTTAATGTCTCATTTCTCCTTCTCCTCTCTTCCCTTAACGTCTCCATCTCTCCTTCACCTCTCTTCCCTTAACGTCCCCATCTCTCCTTCTCCTCTCTTCCCTTAACGTCTCCATCTCTCCTTCTCCTCTCTTCCCTTAATGTCTCCATCTCTCCTTCTCCTCTCTTCCTTAACGTCTCCATCTCTCCTTCTCCTCTCTTCCTTAACGTCTCCTTCTCTCCTCTCTTCCCTTAACGTCTCCATCTCTCCTCTCTTCCCTTAACGTCTCCTTCTCTCCTTCTCCTCTCTTCCCTTAATGTCTCATTTCTCTCCTTCTCCTCTCTTCCCTTAAACGTCTCCATTC